>APFE031611641.1:0-27197 GCA_000404065.3 Pinus taeda
GGGGGGGGGGGGGGTGCTCCCTCGCAACTATGGGTAGAAGGCATTTGTGATTCTTATTTTTGTTGCTAGGCTTTGTACATTTTAGAAGTTATATTTATCCATGATACCCAGGTTTGTGCTAAGCTATCCCACTTGTTTATTTTTTTCATTGTGCTAAGCTATCCTCCCGTTGCCACTTTGCACCGTCGATCCTATGTTAGACGACTGGGAGATTTTCTGCCGCTGGATCATCACAGGCGATGAAGAATGGTGTGCTAGAAGGTTGTTGGAAGGTGGTTACAGGTGTTGGTTGAGCACCTGAGAACTTCCGCACAACATTTGAGAGCCTCCATGACTATGATGTGTGAGTTAATAATGGGAAGTAGAGATGCCGGGGAGGAAGAGGACAGGGATGCTTCAAGAAAGCTGTAGAAATTTTAGCTATATGTGCCGTTTTGGGTTGGAATATGTGCATTTTTGTGAGGAATTTCATGAATGGGTGCAACAGGTGTGATCTTGAGATCTCTCCCGTTTAAGTGATGATGGATTTGCCCAGGCGTGGCTTCAAATAACCTTGAGGGTTTTCATTTACTAATGGCCACAGGGGAAGCTTTTGTCATAGAAAAAATGCTTGGGTTTGCTGCAATTTCAGAAGTTCTTGCGAATTGAAGCTTGGAGAGTCGAGACAATAGAGGCTTGAACTGATAAGGAATTCATATCCAAATATATTTTGCGTGGTTTTGAACATGAAACCTTGTCGCCTTTCTCTACAATAAGGAATTCATAGACAAAATATATTTTATCCGGTTTTGAACCTGAAATCTAGTTGCCTTTCTCTACGGTACGCAACATTTAAATCTGAGAATAAATGTCTCGACTTTTCACTGAGTAAGTTTTGTTGAAGCATATAGCTGGAAGTATAAGTTAAAGAACATCTTTAAACTTTCTTTGACTGAGATTTGATTAAAAAAAATGCTAAAACTTTGGCTTTTGTGTGGAAATATATGAAGTAGAGATGGAGACATGGAGCTGAATTTTCAAAAGATTGCTATATACTTATTGGTTTTGAAATAAAGAAACAACTTTTTTAAGAGAGTCACTGATGTAATGCCTGGTGGCATGAGAGCAAACAAAGATTATGGTGATTTTGTGTAAAAATCAAAGTTTTTTGGTCCTTTTGAAAGGCGCCAGATGAAAACAGAGATGTGTTACCCTTGAGCAGCGAATCAAGCTGTAATTTAGCAAACAAAGATTACGGTGATTTTGTGTAAAAATCAAAATTTTTTGGTCCTTTTGAAAGGCGCCAAATGAAAACAGAGATGTGTTACCCTTGAGCAGCGAATCGAGCTGGAATTTAGCAAACAAAGATTACGGTAATTTTGTGTAAAAATCAAAATTTTTTGGTCCTTTTGAAAGGCGCCAGATGAAAACAGAGATGTGTTACCCTTGAGCAGCGAATCAAGCTGGAATTTTCTTTGTTCAGTTCTTTGAAAGAGTCTATAAGATATTTTGACCTTAAATCCGGTGTCTCATGGTTTTTAAAGCATGCTTTGCTCTACAATCTTTCTTCTTCATGGCAAACATCTCTTTGCAATCATGTTTGAGCTCCTTTTGATATCTAGATTCATTAGTTCTATACCGTGAGTTTTCGTGCTACTTCTATAGAAGCCCTTGTTTGGTATGAAAACCTTTGCATACAAATTCAGGAGTTATATTCCGCGAGTTTCCTTCTTACCGTCATAAAGCCCTTGTTTGATATTAGAATCTGCTTTTTTCGCTTATTTTTTTGTAATAAGCAAACTCCCCACTGAAAGAGGCAGTTCAAATCCAGTTTTAATGATGCTTTAATGATGTGGGCATGTATCCTCTTCCCCTGTTCTATGGCTGCATGTAGCGTGCATGGTACATGCTTAGAGGACAACTGTGAAGGTTATTTCACTTGGCTTGAAGCCAGCACGTAGCATTTGGATAAAGAACTTCATTGCCTCTTTGGCAGGC
The DNA here is from genome assembly GCA_000404065.3 of Pinus taeda. Classification (NCBI taxonomy): domain Eukaryota; kingdom Viridiplantae; phylum Streptophyta; class Pinopsida; order Pinales; family Pinaceae; genus Pinus; species Pinus taeda. Next base: position 1,978 of record APFE031611641.1, read on the forward strand.
CCATTATGGGAGCATCCCCCAATTATTGCATTCCATGAGGGTTCATCCCTTTTAGGCATGATGTCAAACAGTTGCAGAACATTATTTATTATCCCACACTTTGCATACAAAGTAACAAAGGCCTTCCATATAGAGATATCTAAGCAGAATCCTGTTTTGATGACATGGGCATGACCTCCTTGCCTTCTTTTAAGGCTCCTAAGCTGGCACATCCACTGACAACACTGGGAACAGTGAATTTGTTAGGTTTCGTGCTAGCTAGCAGCATTTGGTGAAAGAGTTTCAGGGCATTTTCGCCATCTTCATTTTGTGCATATCCTGCAATAATTGCATTCCATGGGACAACATCTCTCTCTGGTATCTTACCTAATATTTTAGATCTACCAGGCCTTTTGGTTTAAAAGTATCAACCTTTAAGCGCATGGCTACCTCAAGCTATCCAGAATGCAAACAGCTGTAGGGTGAAGTCCATCATCTGTTACACATTCTTTATAGAGCTAACTCTTTATCAGAATGTGTTCACAGAAAAGACTAAAGATTACTGGCAGCATATAAAGTTATACATAAGCATTTGCTGCTTTGAACATAGTTTTCTGTTAATAATCGTTTTTCTTTGCAGCTGTAGACTTAAATGTGATAAACACAGTTTCCTAAATAGCCTTATTTTCAAAACACTTTGCAAAACCAATCATTTATCTTCTCACTAAATGCTAGGCATTTTTGTTGTTGTTTGTAACTTTGTCCACAAACAAGTACCATAGTATTTTCTCATTTAGAAGAGCTCTTTCCTGGTCCGCCGCTATCTTGGGTCTGGGGGCTTTATTTTGAAAGAGAGCATGATTCCTGACCATACATATTTTCCATGAGATGTGTTTTGGGATGTCCTTCCTTGCTTTCACCATCATTGGTTTGTTGTTTGGTTTTTTGGCCATAGGATTTTTTTCTATGAAAGGCTTAATTGCCTCCAATAGATGCTGGGATAGGCACTGAGAAGTTGTCATGGAAATGTTGCTGAGTATTTGTAGTGCTAACAAATGAACAGTAAATGCAACAGTGAAATTGTTTCTCCTGCAATACATGCTATTTATTCCTAGACTACATCGTTTAACTCACAACCTATCCAAATTGATGACATGCAACAATTTTGCCTTCACAAGAGCTGCATCCTAACAAAAAGACTTGGCTTCACATTGCACAATATAGTATAAATACCAACATGAAAGATACCACAACTTGATCTACTCTGTTGCAACTTACTATCAGAAAGATAAGCTATATGACTTTGTACTTTGTAGAGAGAGGCTACATATGGCCTATATCATTTGATGATTAGAAGGTTAATAGGTTGACAATTCTTGGCAATATTTTATTGAGCCATTTTAGGATGTTTTGTCAGCACCTTCTATCTAGCATATTGCATATTGTATCTTATATTTCAGCCTTTCCAACCTACTGGGGCTTCTTCCAGCAGTCTTTTGGGATGGATGACAAATCCTAATCCTGCTGCTCCAATCTCTGCTGGACCAGTGTCCTTTGAAGTGGGATGATATAGTAGGCTCTCTCTGTTCATATATTGTCAGAAATTTTTTATTTTTTATTTTTATTTTATTTATTTATTTATTTATTTTTTTTTCTTTCTATAATGCGAGTTTTCCAAATAGGGCATATTCTGACTTCTCATTCTGTGAATGGCATCCGCTGCTTTCCTAAAACGACCTAGGACTCCATCAAATGGTACTCCTGTAGACCATCAATCTACTGATTCCGAACACCTCATGAAGCACATCTGGGGTGGTCAGTCCAAGGAGGTACATACAAGGATTAATTAAGATCGATATTTGACAATATGATGGATTGAAATTGTCTGTCTGCAGTCCATGTGTTCATTTCTCTTAATTGAGTAACAACTTAATGCTAATTCTCTTTTACTTTTTGTTTGTTTCAAGTTTCTTGGCTTTTCTACCAGGTCCATTGATTTTGAGTAGGATTTGTTAGTTATTCTACAGGGCGTTGCTTTTCTACAAACTAAGATTGCTTACTTTCTAACTGTAGATGACCTAACCAGGCCCAGGCCCAACTCATCCTCTTAATATGTACTCACTAGATGACCTGCCAAAGACTGTGGCAAGAACTCTCAATCAGGGTTCAAATGTTATGAGTATGGATTTCCATCCACTGCAAAAAACAATTCTTCTAGGTGATTTCAAAGTCCATTAAATACAATTCTTCATTCAAATAAATTCCTAAAGCCAATTTGGAAGATGTACCTTTTATCTTTATAAGTATGTTCACACAGGCTAGTGGTTCAAATTTGGATTGCTGGCTTTATCAATCAGTTGAAATAAATGTTGGTGACATTGCAATTTGGGAAGTGGCATCTTGAGAAAGATTAGTTTACAGGACCTTTACGGTTAGGGAAATTTCGCTCCGTTCGATTCCAATGCTGGTAGATGATTTTTTCCTAAATTAGTTCTATAATTTAAATTGTGGAAATTGTACATCAATGAATTGATCTTGAAAAGATTTCAGAGTTCTTTACTGGATTTGATCATTAGCACGGGCCTTAGGTAAACTCTTAAATGTGTTTTTTTATGTTTTCATAGGCTGCTCTTGTAAAAGATCCAGCCGTGTCAGCGGATCATTGTATTTGGAGCCCAGATGGGGCAGTCCTTGGTAAATTAATCTATATTGTTTAATAAGATGTTTTGATATCATTTCCTCTTTTATACAAGAAGGTGAGTGATTTGTAATAATGCCATCTACACGTCTCTGGTCTCCTTTTGGTTGGTTGTGCACCAATACAAAGGTGTGCTATTCCCTCTATTTCAGATACTGACGTGCTTGCTATAGGAGTTGTGTTTTCCAAGCATATCATTCACATATATTCTTATACTGTGGCAGGCGATTTGAGACAACATCTAGAGGTTTGCGTACATGCTTAAAGACCAACCTGTACATGCTTGTAGGTCTGTAAAATTTTGTATTGAAAGTATAATTTATTAACTTTGATATAATTTATACAGATTTACACACATGCTGGTGGTGTGAATGATATTGCTTTTTCACACCCAAACTCCCAACTATGCATAATTACATAATTACATGTGGGGATGATAAGACCATCAAGGTAATCTGCTTTATCAGATGTGTCAAGACTCATTTCAATAGTTGTCATTTACTTACTCTGTATATGAAAAAAAATTGTGCGCTTGTAGATGTGGGATGCAGTAACTGGTTAAAACTTGTATTTGAAGGTCATGAAGCACTTGTCTATTCTGTTTGTCCTCACCAGAAAGAAAATTTTCAGGTACTTTGTTCCTTGAGACCTGAACAATTTATATGTATTGCAGTTGAGTAGTATTAAATTCTAGTCGTTTTGAAGTTACATTGCATATTCTATTTTTGTTTGATGTTTGGCTTCCTGTGATTTTTTTTCCCATACGAGAAATACTTAATTCCACTAAAGATAGATGGATTATGACTCTTTATTTGTATGCAGTTTAGTTTTTCTACAGCTATTGATGGAAAGATCAAAGCCTGGTTGTATGATCTTGCGGAAGCTACCGTGGAATACAATGCTCCTGGTCTCTGGTGCACTACAATTGCTTGCAGTGCTGATGGAACAAGGTAAAATGTTAAACTTGGAATGGTGTTCAGTTTATAAAGTGTCTTCATGTGGATCTGAGTTTTACTTTTTTCAATTTTCTATATGTACTATGTCAAGACAATGCCCTTAATTATTTGTATTTTTTATTAGGCTTTTATCCTATAAAACTAGTAAAGATGGTGATTCGTACCTGGTTGAGTGGAATGAAAATGAGGGAACTATCAAGCGGGCATATTCTGGTTTTAGGAAGTGTTCCTTAGGTGTTGTGCAATTTGATACAACCAGGAACACGTTCTTGGCAGCTGGTGATGAATTTCAAATAAAGTTCTGGGACATGGATAACACCAATATCCTGACAACAATTGATGTTGAGGGTAGTTCGGGCATATTCTGGTTTTAGGAAGCATTCCTTAGGTGTTGTGCAATTTGATACAACCAGGAATACGTTCTTGGCAGCTGGTGATGAATTTCAAATAAAGTTCTGGAACATGGATAACACCAAGAACCTGACAACGATTGATGATGAGGGCAGTTTGGTAAGAAATTATTTTTGAAGATGAGGATGGCTTATTTTTAGAGTTTGAGAGAATGATTTTGAGAAAAAAATGTTTTTTCTTGATCACATCTCAATGTCTAATACTTGTGTTATTTTCCAAAAAGTTCTAGGCTAGTTCTCGCCTTCTTTCCAGTAAAGATGGTTCCCTGTTGGCAGTCACAACTAATGACATCAAAAAGATCTTAGCTGATGCAGAGGGATTTCCCTTAATTCACATGCTGGAGAGTAGATCCTTTGAGGGAATGAGGGTGCCACCAGAGACAATGGCAACAAAGGTAAATTGCTTCCATGAACATTTACTCTATACATGCACTGCTATTTAATGGTAAAGTTTATACTCTAACTAGATACGTTTTAATTTGCAGTCTTCAATTGTGAATGTCATGCGTCCTGCAGCCACTGATCCTGGTTCCCTTCCCAGCGCTATATAACGTTCAGAGTGACTTCCACCTGCTGTGTCAATGACCAATTTTGTAAGAGCTTTCTCCTAGAATTATTTCTTAAGAGTCTACAATATTTGTCCAGCCATATTCAGTTTAGTTTTGTCACATATATCTTATCAGTGTCTAAACTTTCACTGCAGATTACAGATATCATTGCTTTCAAGTTTCCATATAACATAGGATTTTGTTTTTCCCTTTCAAATGCTCTATTAGCCATTATTTTGGCATATTTTTTATAGGAATAGGATGATATGATCAGTGGATTCTTACAATTATCTGACACTCGAGACATGTGTGCAGAGTAGCATAGACAGTAGTTGAACACTAGATGTTAAACCAAGGCTTCTAGATGAGGTTACAGACAAGAGGAAGAACTGGAAGGTGAAGATCACTGATTCGAGTCAGTGTAGGTCTCTCAGGTTGCTGACACAATGCATGCAAGCAAGGTATGCAATCATCCTTTTATTATAGAAAACACTAAAGGTTGACATACAATACAATTTTATCTGCTACAAATTCTGTTTATATTGATCCAAACAAGTAATGTGCTATTTCTTGCAGGTAGTAAGACTGATATACATCAATTTCGGTGTTGCTGTTTTAGCACAGGCATCCAATGCTCTCCATAAGCTATGGAAATGGCAGCAGAGTGACTGGAATCCATCTGGAAAGGTGGGGTCCTTTAGTAGTTGTTGTTTGCTTTCTTTTTATTTTAGCTTGCTTTATTTATTTATTTGTTTGTTATACTTTTTGATATATAATTTGCATCTCTATTTTATGTAGTAATGATTGACGAGGAACTAAGAGTTAGTATTTTATTCCACAATCTACAGCGAGTATTCCACCACAGATGTGGCGGCCAGCTAGTGGATTGTTATGAATAATGACTGGTGATACAAATCCAGAAGAAGCCACTGCTTGTATAGCTTTGTCTAAGAATGATTCCTTTGTGATGTCTACTTCCGGTGGCAAGGTCTCCTTATTCAATATGATGACATTTAAGGTAATAGAGCCTTCTACCCAAAGACCAGTCTCATTTTAATGTTTCCGATGATATATATATATATATAATTTCAGTTTTGGTTGTCTGCTTAGGGTTTTATTCTCTAATGTCTCACCTGTGAATATAATTGTTGTGCTTTTCAAATTTCAAATTATGTGGTGTTAGAGTTGGTATTTTCCAACGCCTCCTTTTACAAGGAGCTAGCTATAGTTCAGGATCACTCTAGAAGGTTCTTGTGTAATGTTCCCCACTATAGGCTAAGAATTCAAAGGCTCCCAATTTATCTGAATCACTGGTTTCATGGCATGCTAATTAGCGATTCATTGCAGGTCATGACAACTTTCATGCCACCTGCAACCACTTTTCTGGCTTTCCACCCTCAGAACAAATAACATCATTGCAATTGGCATGGAGGATTCATCAATTGAAATATACAATGTATGCAATGTTCGAGTTGAAGAGTTGCTGCCTGTGAATATATCTTTGAATTTAAAATTCTTATCATTTTCTTCATTGTGCCCTTTCACCAAAAATGATCTTTTACAGGTGAAAATCACAGGCCTGGCTTTTTCACTTGTTTTGAATGTGTTGGTATCTTCCAGAGCTGATGCCCAGGTATATGGTGTCTTTTATTATTATATATAGTTTGACTCCGTGATGTTCACTTTAAAGTTTACACAAATCTACCGAGTGGAAATGTTCCTGTACTCACAACCACGTATTTCAGCTGTTATGTCTCTGAGGCATAGATCGGTGGGACAAGCAAAAGTCAGAAGTTGTACTACTACAACCAGGATGATCATCGGCACCAGTCGGAGATGTACAGTTTCATAATGATCAAATTCACTTGTTAGTTGTGCTGAGAGCCAGCTTGCTATATATGATGTTTCCAAGTTGCAGCGCTTGCGCTATGTAAGTACTTGTAACCGGTCTTGAATTCAAATATAGACAGTTATATAATGTCACTTATCTTCTGTATCTGATTGGATGACCTTGTTACATGGTTGCATTGTAGTGGTCTCCTCATAATTCCCTATCTGCTCCTATTTCAAGTGCCATATATTAATGTGACAAGCGTCCTTGTTTATGTGAGATTCTGTGATGGTGCAGTTGGAGTGTTTGATGCAGAAAGCTTGAGGCCTCACCGTCGCATGCACCTTCTGCATATTTACCATCGGGAATGAACAGGTAAATGGGCTTTTTCATTCTATCAAGGTTGATACAGCTACTTTTCAGATTTGGCTTTTGACAAGGCATAATATGATGTAATTTGTTGTTTTGTTATTTATGCAGCAGTAACACCTATCCTAAGTCATTGCATCAATCCATCCGAACCGAATCAATTTGCTATTGTAATGACAGATGGAGGAGTTCATGTTATTGAGCCTTAAGAGTCAGAAGGGAAATGGGGTGTTGGACCTCCCCCAGATAATGTACCTGTCGGATCAAATCAAACATTAAATAACCAAGGTTCGGAACCACCCTCAAGGTAGTTCAATGGGATAAGAACAATTTGAAGTACACTGCACAACTTTGTGTCTACCAACTTTTTATTTACAAAAATACCATGAATAATGGTAGCACGTCTTGGCAGTGAAATGCCTTACTTGTGTTCCAGTTTTTGAGTTTTTGAGGTATTCTATCAAGATTGTAATTTTCATCAAATATTGTTCAGCACTGTAGATGGAGGTTAAGCAACTGTAAATCATATGTAAATGAGTATGTAGGTGCAGTCCTGGTCACTATATTTTTTATCTAGGTCGTGTAAAAATTGAGTCTGTCATTGGAGCATAATTCATGATCTTTCCGAGGGTTTCTCAGTGTATTTTTAAACCCTTCTTTGTACCACATGAGTTTTTTTTTCATATGTTCATGTGCATTCAGACAAGCCTGGTTTATGCAGAAGCTTTGTCATACAAGCCTGGTTTATGACCAGACTCGGGAATATTATATTTATAAAGTGAATCAGCATTTTTGGGTAGACAGTAATTGCAGCTCATATTGAAGTAATTCAATTGAGAAAACATCGATTATGCATGAGTTTCTGCAATTGACTAACGAGCTTTCTTGTTCGTTGTTTGAACATATTTATGGTTTGAGCATATTGATACACATATTAATGGAAAGCAAGAATCTCTAAGGAATTTGTGTTTTATTTTTGATGGACTTGCTGAGGGGACAGATCTTTCCTTTGAAAGTTGTAACATCACACATTTTGGATGTCAGCTTAATAGTTGGTTTCATTTATTCCTTTGGTCGTTGTTAGAGGTTTGTGCTATTCAAAAGATTGCATTGCTTATAGCACTTGTAACTATCTGCGAATGCATGAGTTCTAGCTGCTTTAATAACATGTATTCTAGCTCCTTTCCTTTAATTACATGGAGAGAATTCATGAGTGGATATCTTATTGTAAATTGGCAGTTTTTTGTTATTGTCATCGTTATTAGAATATGCTTATGCTTCACATTCGAACTAGTGAAATTAAGCATTCGAATATATTTAGCATTCAAACTAGTGAAATTATAAAAGTATTCAACGGGAAGCTTTGATATGGCACATTTTGATTTACTATCAATTGTTTCCTCTTCTCTACTTGTTATGCCCTTGCTTTATAGCATATCTAACTTTGTTTTGTGGCACACACCAAATGGATATAATGGATATAATGTCCCTTGCGTTAGAGTGATAGTCAAAATCTCAATTGATAAAATGTGATTACTTATTGATTGGGGTTAACATGATTTTTTTTTGCTTGTGAAATTCTTTTGAATATATGGAAGAGAAAAGCTAAATTTGCAGATTATGAATCAATACTTTGAACTCATATTTAATTGACATACATTTCCATTTCATGGGTATATTATTCATAGCCTTCATGAATGGAAAGACGAAGGGGCTTCCTTCTTTTTTACATGAAAACAAAATATCCATGCAAATTCCTAGAACGCTGGGAGTTGAGTTGTGCTGTTGTTATGAGTAATTTAGGTTGGGCAAAAAAATTGTGAAGGTAGACTAGATATATGCTTATAAGAACAATAAAACTTTTGATTTAAAGATGTTTCAATGTAAGGAAGGGATTGCAAACAAGTGTGCACATAATGGATAGGACACCACCATAAAAAGATAAAATCATCACTGTTTGGTTTGGTGTTATGCAAACACATTTTGCCTTTGCAATGAATGGATTTTATAAAATGTTTTATCCCAAACGCAATGCATGTACAAAGAGTTATAAATGCAAATCCTTGTGCATGCGTAACAGTGCACGGGTTTCCAGCGATATTTAGTTTGAAGTGCTTTTCCTGCCATTCCTTTTCTCTAGAATTTGATATTCTGTCAACCATACATAACAATCATGTAGTTTGTTGTAACTTATATTTGAATTCTGGTTGCTGACCATGTCCCAAATTATTTTGTTGATGATTATTTTAGGATCTTGTAGAGTATGAATCATACGATTGTATTTAATTTGAAGTGCCATTCCTGCAACTCCTTTTAGTTAGAGTCTAATATGCTGTCAACCCCACAAAACTGTGATGTAGATTGTTGTAATAGAAACTGTCTAGCAGTTTATGAAATCAGGCTCATCTATAAAACTAATTGTGCTTGTTCTGGTTACTGGTTGTGTCTCAGTTCTTTTTGTTGATGAGGCATTCTTGGCATGTGTATCATATTGATTACTTTAATATATGCACTGTTTATGGTTATTTCTCTGTATTGCCTTATGGCCTTTTTAAATGGACTTTTTAAATCTCAGTAGAATCATTGGGCTCGTGGATGATTTGTATTGATATGCAATTAAGAGGTTATTTTTAAATTTTACATTATATCGAAAAATTAGTTGGAAGATTTTTGAAATTGGCAGTCCAATATCTAACTTGTACGGGTAACTCTTGTTTTAGAACTATGGCATGGCTCATGGATGATTTGTATTAATATGCAATTAAGAGATTACCAAAGCATCACTCGTTACCGGAGCACTCTCTACACCACACGTTACAATGACTACGTTACATTTGAAAAGATAACACAAGGATCACATTTGAAAAGATAACACAAGGATTACATTTGAAAAGATAACAAAGGAACTGCTCCTCTTATTGCATTGAGGCCATATCATTAATGTGAGCATTTCTTTTTGAAATAGATTATTTATTAAACATTAATGCCTTTTGGTTAGGAACACAAAAGATCATTAAAATGGTCCTCTTTTATTGACAATGGGTGTGATTATTTTAAACTCCAAACCTTTTGCTAAGCTCTTTTCTATTTCTTTGTAACACAAGGTTTTGGTGATTGATGATACCTTTAGAAACAATTAATTTGTCAAGAATACTAGTATCAATGGGCCAATTGATTCCATGTTACTAAGTTCAAAAATTAATTATAGTTCCATTGCTTTTAAAATTGTAGAGTTGTATAAAAAGGTTGTTTGTTTTTGCTTCAAGTTTAGCTTTCTCACATGAAATTAGTCTCATAGTTTTGAGCGAAACTTTTGCTGCCATTAAGTTCAACTTGAACTTGGCAACACCAAATTGGGTGGGTTCTAGTTGGTCTGAAACTCTTGCCCTTGAGTTCTTTTTGAATTTTCATCGGTTTTTTGAGGTTGACATGCATTATGTTGAGTGATTTTATGGATCTTTTAATGGGTATGAATTGAAATCCTACTCTTCAATGTTGCTGAGTTAGTTTTGTAACTATGGTTTCTAGCTATTTTCATTTCCATCCACCTTAGAAAAATATTGCATCTACTCACAATTAGAAAAATATTGCATCTACAGTTATTAGATACTCCATCTAAAATTTCTAACATTTGTGTTTTTTCATTTTAAAATCATTTCAAGGGTGTCATTAAATTTTTGACAGCTTGTTTTTGCCATTTTACTATCATTGACTTTTTAACTCCTTTCAACTATGTAGTTTTGGTAGTTGTTTAAAGTATTACCTTCTCGGAGTGTGCTCATGAGCAAGTCTTTTTCATCTCATTAAAATAAGAGTAAATTGTTGCAATTCCATTAAATAAGTCAATTCTTCCATACTTTTAACCCCTATTAATATACAAGTGATCATGAATGTGCTCAGTCAATGAATTTTCTTAGATGCCATATTCAAAATTACCAAATACGATAAATTATGGAGTTAGATATAATAATATATATGCAATTATAAATCCAAACATGTAAGAAGTAAATTCTAATAAGCTATATATTTATTTGTTTCCACTATATCACATCTTCCGTTACTCCTTAATTGAACAAGAATACAATACAAACCATGAAATCAACTTGCTTAGATTTTTTTTGTGTTGATCTACATAAATACACCCTTGATGATTTGTCATGATGTTTTTAAGATTACTATAAGAAACTTTTATGAATTCAAGTCTAAATTAATGAAAGAATATTGAAGGTTTACATTTGCCCTTCCAATTTCCCACCATTTAGATAACTAAAATTGCTTTACCACATCTGTCTTCATCTTATGGTCTTCTTCCATATTCTACCTACTTACAAGCTATCTTTGGAGTGAAATTGCTAGTTACATATTTGCTTATGGTTAGATTAATTTTTTTCATATACTTATTTTTCCTAGTTTGTGCTTATTGATTGTGCACAAACTGTCCAAGGATTAAGCAAAAGGAGCTTAAAAAGATGGCAACGATGTTTTCTGGACTATTCTTATCAAATTAGTTTTGCAAAAGGTTATCGAGAATCACAAACTCTCAGGACTCTCATCGTCTTCACATCCCTCATTCAGTGCTAGTGGCATCATCATATCCAGGTCTAATGATTCAACACTAGTCTAAAATTGGAGGACATCATAGCAAGATGTTTTTTTGGGTTATTCCTATCAAATCAAATTCGCGAACCCTTGTAAAAATTGAAGGACATCATAGCATAAGGTTACCATCAATTGCAAATTCTAAGGATTCTCATTGTCTTCGCATTTCTCATTCAGTTCTAGTGGCATCATCATATTCAAGTCTAATAATTCTTGGGTCCAATGTTTAGCTAGGGGGCCCCAAAGACAAGTATTTTTCCCAAATTAGTTTCTATGTTGAATGACAATATGGATATTATAAATTGCACCACAAACCGCATATTTATGCTGGGCCCTACATTGTCTATGCTCTTCATGCTAATATAAGTAAAGTTCTTATATTTACTATAAATACATTGTATGCTAAATGCACTCAATATCTTCATAACTAGCTCTAAATAATAAGCTTACATTGGACTTCTTTAATAGTTATATATGCATATATTTTATGGAATTTGAAGTTTTGGTTAAAAAAATGTCATGATTTTGTGCTCTTAAAAATCAATTTAGAGAAAAATTATATATGTCTCATGGTTGGGCCGTAGATGATTTCAATGCATTTTATTCCTAACAATGTCTTCTCAAGTATCCCTAAACATGAGCATAAGTCATAAATTAGGTTTTGTGGGTTGTTCCTATCAAATCAGATTCATTTCATATTTGTGGGTTGTTCCTAAATATTTGTGTTCATTGCCTTGGCTTGTCTTCATGTGCATATTGTTGATGATGCTCTATCTACAATTACTTTCAATAATTAAAGTTTAATGTGATGGCTATTGGAATCTAAAGTAAAACTGTACTGGCTAATAAGATATTGAAGTATTTGTTGCAAGCATAGAACATACCATAAAACTTAACAATTTTTTTATATAGCTCTACCCTCACTAGAATTTTATTTTTTTGAGAATTTTAATTCAAATATTGAATGAATATTGTTTGTTTTGTAGTGAAAAGTGATTGCAGATTACATGTAAATCAATTGTACAATAAAAGAAAATATATATTACCCTGAATTATGGATTACAATGGAATCAAAATTAAGATTAGGTTCAAGCAAAAAAGAAACTTCAAAAATACAAATCTCAATATAAATTTGGAATGATTTCCTTAAAACCTAGCCATTGATTTCCAATTTTCTAAGTATGAAAACTAGAAATAGAAGGAAACTTAAATTGCAAATACACTGAGTTTTATAACTTGTCATGCACAATGGAAAATAAATCAAATACCCACGAAACCCCAACTTTGAGGAATACCTGGAACACTGTTTTATAACTTGTCATGCACAATGGAAAATAAATCAAATACCCACGAAACCCCAACTTTGAGGAATACCTAGAACACTGTGTTTTTATTATTTTCTTCAGCAAAGAATTTTCTTCTGAGAACTACTACAAGGGAGAAACCTCCCTTTTATCACAAGAAAAACACTTGATTACCTTGCAACTAAATCAATTCCTCTTTATGTGCACTAGATCTTCTAAACAACTACATAGATCAACTATTGCCCCACGTGTAGCACACTACTGCGCTCTTACACGCACACGCAAATATATCGTTGTGTCAGGCTATAAGAGCTCGATCCTCACTCGATTTCTTATACTCAAATGTCGAGTCCTGCGATCTGTTGAAACCCTCTCTCTTCCTTCACTGATCTCTTACCCCTGATTATGCTCAATTGATGCTCAATTGACTTGCCATTGACTTGCTCTCTCTCCTCTTATAATTTAGATTTAACCCTAATCTCCATCAATAAGAATAAATCATGATTAATGGTCAAGATTAAATCATAAGTTAAATTAGGAATTTTATTTTTTCCTAAGTTTAACTTTAGAAAATAGTTAATTAAATAATAATTTGCTAAAATGGTTGTCTCATGGGTTCTTTCGCTACCCTTAGCACCTCGGCGAGCATAACGTTTCTTCTCTACCCCAGTCAACAAAATTGTAGTTAAATAACTTGGTACAAATTATCTTCAAAAATTAAATTACAAGGAAATCAAAATCTCTAAGTACCATTTTCAATGTGAAGCAAAATTCGTATAAAATAAAATGTGAAGCAAAATTTTCAATATGACTTAGTCTTTCTATCATTTTTTCCGTAGCTATTTTAAATTTTATTCTAACCAGCAAATCTATCTTACTTTGATGGAAAACTAGACTTATTCTTTATATCATTTTTGCCTTAACCATTTTAAAGTTTGTTCTGATGAACAATATATTTATCTTAAGCTACTTCAAATTTTGTTTAAATGAACCATGAATCCATAATCCATCTTAACATTACAAGGAGCCTCAATTTCATTGCTTTTTATTCATTAAATGCTTAAATTGTCAAAAAAATGTTAACAAAATTAAGATATACTATAACATAGCATTAGCGATCCATAATCCATCTTAACATTACAAAGAGCCTCAATTTCATTGCTTTTTATTCATTAAATGCTTAAATTGTCAAAAAAATGTTAACAAAATTAAGATATACTATAACATAGCATTAGCAAAACTCCCTCACGGTGAGGCATTCATGCCAAATAATTACAAATTTCAATCCAATGAGAGATCCCACTTAAATGGCTTAAATAAATTATATATTATTTCTTCCTTAACATAAGGATTCATGGCCACTGAAAAAAAACATGGTCATCTTATAAAAAAAACTTAAATTCTCATCAATATCATCAACATTACTTTACATTTACACAAATCGAGTTTATGATAATCAACTTATTTTGCCGCAAATTCCACCAATGGCACACATCATCAAAATGATGCCAATGTCACTGGCCAAGACAAAAACATTACAAACATCATATCAAGACCTTGTTTATTCATCTCCAACTGCAAACCTGAAAATTCATTAGGTCATTGAGCTTTTTATGCATCCATAGAAGCAAATCTTAGACTCAACTATATAGTCAGGATCATACCTACAACTAAATTTTTTTAATTTGTCTACCTCCATAATCACATATTATTGAGGGAAATTGCACTGTTTTCAATTATAGTTTAGTAATAAAATGGATGATAATTAATAAAGAGCAAATAAAAAAATCTATGTCTAATCAATGCAAACATAATAAGAATGAAATGGGAAAACAAGAAAGCTTAAACCTACAATATCTTAATTATATTCATTGTAATTTTAAATATAGATTGATATTGTTTAAATGTTTTATATAGTTATTTAATTTTTTTTAGTCAATATGAAAAATTTCTTTTTGATGACCTGCAAATTTTTATTAAGGATATATTTAAATATTTTGTATAATTAATTAATTTTTAGATATTTTTTAGTTTAACTAACATTAGAAAAATTTCAATAAAATTACACATTATACTGAGCTGCTCAGTTCAATAAATCAATTAAATAGGTAGAAAGCACAATTACAAAATCTATTATCATTCTTTGATAAAAAGAAAAGAGTGGTCATGATTTGCTGCATCATTTTTGTTTTTTTTTCAATGTTGCACTTCCATTTAGGGAAACATCAGTGACGCTTCTTGTTTTGACTCAAGGTCAGCGACACTTCTTGTTCTGAAGGCATTCACTCAAGGGGATTTCCAAAGATACCCTTGCTCTGAGAATCCGTAATGTCCAATTCAATCCAGTCGTCATACATGTTAGCCAATGCGAAAATTTGGTTGAGGTATTTTGTCAAACAATTGACCTAATATTGGAAAATTAAAATCACTTCACATAATGAAAGGGAAACCTCAGCCGGGACAAATACTCCTTTCAGTTTGCATCGCATCGACACCCAGAAGCGAATTGTGCTTTCAAATGGTGGATTGCAGTAATTGCTTCGCGGGCTGTGAGGCTATTCATCCTCCCAAGCATTTCAAGCAAACATCAAACAAATTGGAGAGGCAAAGCTTTCGCCTAGAGGCATAAGAGGCATCCAAAGTCGAATCCTTTAAAAGAAGCCATGCTTTCCTTTTAAGAAAGCACAATTCCCAGAGAGGTTATTACCCACTCGCGCTGAAAGTGATTCTCGCCCTTCGTATAAGGGCCAATCTGATCCTTCTCATGAAGGGATCTCAGTTCAATTCCCCCCACCGACCATAAGTGTGAGTATGCAGTTCCCGGAAGGCTTGATAACCAGTGGGAACCAATCTGACATGCTAGCGAAATACAAACACCACGCGAATGAAAAGTGCAAGATTATGAATACTCCACACCACGAATTGAAGCGACGACAGCAGCCGTAACGCCATGACTGTACCTTGCACAGATTAAGATTGAAAAATCGCAAGCACTGGAGCTGTAAATTGGGAACCCTTGATCGAGAGCCGTAGATGGCGTGGGACTTATATAGTCTGAACATAAGCGAGTAAAAGTTTATTCGAGGCCTGGCAATTTATCAAACAGGTAATCTTGTTCCATTTTTGAATTTATAATATTGTCGTTCCCTAAATTCATCGTTGGATAACATATAAACTTACATATCGATAACTTATAAACTGATAATTTATCTATTATCAACGATAATTTATACACTGATAACTTATCTATTATCAGCGATAACTTATACATTGATAACTTTTATATCGATAACTTATAAACTGATAAGTCATCTATTATCAACGATAACTGATACACTGATAACTTATGTTTTGATAACTTATAAAGTTATAAATTTTCTATTATCGTGATAACTTATACACTGAGAACCTATATATTGATAACTTATAAACTGATAACTTATCTATTATCGCGACAACTTATACACTGATAACTTATATATTGATAACTTATAAATTGATAACTTATCTATTTTCGCGATAACTTATACACTGATACTTATATATTGATAACTTATAAACTGATAACTTATCTATTATCGCGATAACTTATGCACTGATAACTTATATATTTATAACTTATAAAATGATAACTTATCTATAATCAACAATAACTTATACATTGATAACTTATGTATTGATAACTTATAAACCAATAATTTATCAATGATCAGCGATAACTTATACACTGATAAGTTATATATTAAGAACTTATAAACTGATAACTTATCTATTATCAGCGATAACTTATCACTGATAACTTATATATTGAGAACTTATCTATTATCAGCAATAACTTCTTACTGATAACTTATATATTGAGAACTTATCTATATCAGCAATAACTTATACCCTGATAACTTATGTATTGATAATTCATAAACTGATAACTCATTCATAGAGGACTTATACACTCAGAGCTTATGCAGAGAAATTATCATAAGTTCAGTTATATACACATAGCTTATCGACCAAAAATTGATCCTCCAAACAACTTATTTGCCTGATATCATTTGAAGAATTTCATTTATCAGCCGAATGAGTTATCCGAAGTTGATTTTCCCTGGTTGATTCCTTCCATTGAACAAATAATATTATGACAGACCACAGGGTTTTACTTGCATTGTTCCACAGATTGGATGGATTATGTATTTTCGAAAGTGGGTTCATGGATCGATATTTTTGTCCAAGGTAGAATTATTTTAGGATTCACAATTGATTTTCCGATATTTTTGTTCAAGGTAGATTTATGTTATGATGCACAGTTGATTTTCCGGTGATGGATTCCGGCCATTCAACATATTCATCGGTCGTCAGAACGTGTTAGTAAATGACAGGTTATGAAAAACTTCACCTGATTTAGACGTGAGCAACCAGAAAATAGAAAGGAATGTTTCTGGTAAAACATGCACTGCTGGGTATTGGTTACTAGTATGCATTATTTCCAAAACCACGGAGAATCATTACAGGAAACCTGTCACGACCCACCTATTCCATTGCCGTGGTGGCAATTAATAAAGTCCGGCAGCAATCCGTCGTCATAACGGATTTCTCGAAACCCATATGAATTTTCACGATACCCAAATGGATTTTCTCGGCAACCAATTCCATTTTTACCAGCTGCAGATTGGCTTTCGTGTCCAAAAGTGACGCAGTAGGTTCTGGGTTCGAGTACATTGACGGCACTTTTCGGGTTTCTGAAGATGTGGTTATGGGCAGTGATGTCGCTGGGCCTATGCTTGGCAGAGCTCTTGACCAGTGCTGCAGCTCATTTGGCTTACGGGCTTTGTTTATTCAACATTGCAGTGACGTTTAACATTGTTGAAATTCTGAATAATCATCGTCTGAAGAGGTTTAGGGCACAGCGGGCAGTGGCTGTGTTACAGCAAACCAAAGATTGTGGTCTCTAAAGGGAGTAGAGATATAGGAAATGGACCTTGTTTTGAGGGCACTGAACTGGCTACAGTTGTGCTGGTTCATGGGATTTTTGGCTTCGGAAAAGGCGTGAGTTTGATTCCCAATGAGGTGCAGTTTAAGACCAACCTAGAAAAAGCCTTTCAAAACCAACTATAACTTCTCTCGGACCTTAAGTTCGAAGGATCGACCTTACTTTCGAAGCACTGAAATTACGAAACCCTGGTGATTAGGACTTTACTGGTTGGACCTTCTCTTTTAGCACTTTACATAAATGATTCATAATAGAGCTTTTCAGGACTTCCACCTGGTTTCAGTTTTTGTCTTTTGAGTTGTGGGGTTCTGAGTAACGGATGTTGTTGGTTGCAGAAAGTGGGTGTGTAATATGTATCGTACTGGGCAGGGGCTGAAAAGAAGGATGACGGTGTGCTTGTTCCTGATTTGGGTTCTCTGACAAGCGTTTATGATAGGTAAATGTTTGTTTTCGCATTCAAATATGCAGCTTAGGAGTTCGTGAATATAATTGATGGAGTAACTTTACAAGTGGAAAAATAGAAATCCTCCCCAAATCCAGTAGGAATTTAGCAGACTTCATTTTTCCACTTGATTAATGGGAGCCTTAAGCATGGAACTTTGCTTCAAAGGTTTTCTTTATTTTAAGATTACCCAGATTTGCCTGAATTTTGAAAAAAAAATGAAATAGGAAGAAACTTTCCCTTACCTGAAAAAATGACTCACTTGAAAGGTTGAGTTTGTTCTCTTATCAAGTCAATAGTTAAATTTATTTGAGCTGCCTAAAAAAGTGCATTTTATTGTAAAATGCCTTTGTAGAGTTTGATCATTTTCAGCTCATTTTTAAGGAACTTGATGTGATACATTCTGGATCCTGTTCATAGCCTATGGTGTTTTGAGAGCACATGGGATTTGGCTTAAGTGTGATGCATCTGTGTTCTTTATTGATTTTGAATTTTGAGTTGGCTAAGCTTGGGCCTTCCAACTTAGCTTCTTACATGCTCACCGTGGTTTAATAGGTCTGTGCCAATGGTATCAGTTTACTCATGGTGGTCCAGGTTACCTGGAGTGCTCTCAGAACTACCTCTCTCAAAAAGATCTGAGGAAGTTGTTGAAAAGAGGAGATCAATTTTCTTTAGATAAGAGGATCAACCACTAACTTTTAAAAACCTTATTCATGACCTTTCAGGATGAATCCTTTTGACAATTAAGAAACTGGTAATTTGCATTATTTTGATGTTTTCACATTATTAGTTTTAGGTAGATAATAGTTGATCAGGGTTTTGTTGGGTTGATCAAGAATTAACTTGGCTGATCAAGTCTTCTCTGGTTGGAGAGGTAGAAAATAAGAAAAGTTCATCAATTCACCTTCATACACCTCACTGTGGCTTGGGAGATTTGAATCAACCACCTATGAATTATTTTATTGTGTCTGTTTATATGGATTCTGCTTAATATTTAACTCAAGACCAAAGAAACTTCGCAAATCACATTTTGCAGATAAATCCAACAAAATTTCTCGAAAGAGTGGGGTGGGAGGTAAATGGTAAAAGCCGATAATCTGCCTTTGCATGTCATGAAGAGTGAGCAGGCCTTACATGTATGGGCGATAAGTCATTGTTTGTAGTGAAGTCTGTGTATGGTATGATTTAGACTTAGGTTTGAAGTCCACAATGTTGTCTTTTACACGTGATTCCTTCACTCTTTTTCAACCTGCTCCTATATGTAGTATTCTTCTTTTGTAATTGCAATTATGATTTACTTTTGGATTTCCTCATAGATATCTGTTGTAGGTCAAGACATGTGGGCGGCCTCAAGCTGTAGCTCTTTCATCACATACATCCTTGATCTCGTGGACATCTTACAAAAAATCTACTTATCTATCTTAGTGCATTTCAGCTAAATATGGAACCTTTGTCATTGCATGTTTTTATCAAATTGTGTCCATTCTATATTTGATGGTGTAATATCTCTCAAGCTTGATCCGAGAACTTTTAATTTAATTAAGATGAATGATGAATTTTGTACAACTTTATTTATAAGAATCTATGTTTTTTGTTTTGTGAAAAGAAGAAACTAATGTAGAAGCTACATGTGTCCTTATTTTGTTTTAAGGAATTGTAGTGGTAAATATATAATGATGGCAATAATAACTGTCTTGAGATGAGAAAAGATAGGGCTATTCGAAGAGTGAAATTGTTCCAGTCAAGAAAATAAAATAGTGAAAAAATTGGTTATATTCCAAGAATGGGTATAACAAAAAGAAACTCCTTATTTGGAAGAAAGGTTCTTGGGCTTTCTTCTTCCTTTTGAAGAAAGAAGAGGGTATGAAACAT
The DNA here is from genome assembly GCA_000404065.3 of Pinus taeda. Taxonomy (NCBI): domain Eukaryota; kingdom Viridiplantae; phylum Streptophyta; class Pinopsida; order Pinales; family Pinaceae; genus Pinus; species Pinus taeda. Next base: position 21,973 of record APFE031611641.1, read on the forward strand.
TTGGCTGGAGAAAAATGCCAATGGACGGGAACCAAAAAATTAAACAACTGGATATAAATGTTGTTATTTCTGGTATCCATTAAGTGGCTACTTTGGGAGAGAAGTACAGAAGCTGCCTAACACTAGTGGGAGATAAAACTGGTGTGCCTTGTAGCGGAGAAGGTCTTTGCACTAGGGTCAATCTAGAAACTTGCAGATTGCAAGGTATATTGTTTATCTGACTGGAAGAATCAGTAGCTCCGGGGAAGCTAGAGAGGAATTTGGCTTATGGTTGGGAGGATCGAATAAACCCTTAAATCTTTTCCAGTGTTTCATATAAGTTTCTAACCTTTTGATTTAAAGATGAAAATATTTTTAGAGTCACTGTACACATGTATAACGCTCATGTAGGGAAATGAGAAAAAATAAAAGTTTTATGCTAAGTGTGGAAAATCACAGCGAAGTAGTCTTGTGGTCAGTAAAACCAAAAAGAAAATTGTGTACAGGTATAGATTTAATAGTTGTTTCTAGTATGTTTCTTTATCTGAAGTCGAGAGGTAAGAAAAAAAAAACAAAATATTAATTCAAGTGTGGTATGTTAGTATGATTTCTGTTGCAGGAGTGCAGGGTATGGACCATACACAACAAGAAGCAGGTACCGGTTTGAAGAGTAGGAAAACCTGTAGGTTCAAAATTGTTGTAACATAAAACATATGTATGTATTCCTTAAAAAAAAAAAAAAGTTAGCATTGGAAAATATGTACAGGAAGCTTACTGCATGTACTGTACTGGTAGAGTAAGATTGAATATTTATATGTCTATGACCTGGTAGTTTGGAATTGTTTTTCTCTTTTAGAAAACATTTACAAAAAGAAAAGGGTGGAATAAGGACTCTACTAACCTAGGGTTAGCTCCAAGGCTACCGAGTCAAGTGACTCAACGACCAGGTGCAGTGCCTTGGCTGGCAGAATTAGATGTAGAGATTTTGTAAAGAAACTTGAAAATGAAAACTGCATATAAAACATATCCGAGTAAGATTGAATATTTTTGGAATTGTTTTTCTCTTTTAGAAAACATTTACAAAAAGAAAAGGGTGGAATAAGGACTCTACTAACCTAGGGTTAGCTCCAAGGCTACCGAGTCAAGTGACTCAACGGCCAGGCGCAGTTCCTTGGCTAGGCGGGCGGGGAATTAGATGTAGAGATTTTGTAAAGAAACCTGAAAATGAAAACCACAACCGCATATAAGACATATCTGAGTAAGGTTGAATATTTATATGTCTACGACCTGGTAGATTTGGAATTGTTTTTCTCTTCTAGAAAATAGTTAAAAAAGAAAAGGGTGGAATAAGGACTCTACTAACCTAGTGTTAGCTCTAAGGCTACCGAGTCAAGTGACTCAATGGCTACGCGCAGTCCCTTGGCTAGGTGGAATTAGATGTAGAGATTTTGTAAAGAAAACTGAAAATGTAAACTGCCTATGCTACGCGCAGTCCCTTGGCTAGGTGGAATTAGATGTAGAGATTTTGTAAAGAAAACTGAAAATGTAAACTGCCTATGCTACGCACAGTCCCTTGGCTAGGTGGAATTAGATGTAGAGATTTTGTAAAGAAAACTGAAAATGTAAACTGCCTATAAAACATATCCAGCCGGAAGAGGGTTTGTATCAAAAAGACCCTTGCATTTATTTTTACCATTAAGAATGAGTAACTTATAAAAGTACCTTGTTATTCCAAGTATGAAAAAGAAAAGCAATAATAGTTGAACAATGCAATTGCATTACGGAAAAATAAAATAAATTTTTTTAACATATGTATGTTTTGACATCCTCAATTTTAGGTAAGACTCAGCCAACCCCGTCGGCACATGAACAAGAATAATCAAACATATATAGTACCAAGTGCGCAAGAAAATAAACAAATGGTTCTACTTAAGAAATCCATACAAAAGTAACATTGTACATCTGTGGTCGAATAATATAGTAGCAGCAAACAAATATTCATAACTCTTAAATAAATAATTACATGGTGTCATAATGTTAGGGCTGGAAAGACTGTAATCAAAACTACAAAATATTCAAGTAGCAATTCTAACCCTAAGGGTTTTAAACCTTGGAAACAGAAAAATAACCTAGACAAGGTCAATATATACATATTAGACAAGAGTTTCAGTCAACCCAGATTCTGGGTATTCAATTTGTGAAAGGGAACATGGAAAAAAATATAAAAGAGGGAATTACAATAACATTACCCCTGGAGGCGTTAATTCTGGAAAGGAGATAACGAGTCGAAGTTGTTTGCTCAAAAGTGCATACTAGAAAGCTTAGAAGGTGTCTGTGAGAGAAACCGAAGAGGAATCAAATATAATATTCTGAGATAGGGTTTTTATCCGTGCAATAAACCCCCCGCGATTTCTACGGAAATTTTGAGATGCAACCTAGAAAAGAAGTAAACATGGTCTTTAAGCAAGCAGAAATTCCACCATGGTGGAGGAAGACATACCTGTAGAGGAACGACCAGTCACCTCTGTTATCTCTTCACCTTGCGCCATTATGGAACTATGGAGACAAGCCAAAGAATATAGGGTTACAGGGGAGACGGTAATTGCCTTCTTGTTGAAACTTAAATTCAAATAAACGAAACCACAACACTTACCAAATGAAGTTGAAAGGGATAACCCATCTGACAAAGATCCTCGAAAAAGTCTTGTTGGCCCTGCATCATTACCACTTAGTTAGGATAGAGTAAGAAAAACCTGAGCGCAAGGCATGAAGATTCATTAAGGTAATTAAATTGGAAGGAGGCCAAGTTCACTGTAATGCCTACCGGTTTGCAAGTTCTGGTCTCGGCGTGTGTTAATGCTTCAAGCCCCGTCGAACCACCCTAGAGGGATTTCCCGCTACTGTATAAGATCTTGGATAGGGTACAACCTCATTGATTTTCACTAGTAGGCAGAGCCCTCTCCTTCCACGACAGAGAGAAATGAGAGCTAGCTGGGGCATATTCCCCGTAAACAGTTAACCATTCCAACCCTAATGTGTGACAACAATTGGATTTAGATTTTCATAGATGTAAGGCTAGGATGGCCTCGAAGGGGAATCTACCATTAAAACATCATTAATGAGGCGCAAGGGTCATATAAAGTTCCAAAAAGAAAAACGAAAAGCCGGACAAAGACTTAGGATAAACCATTTTTCACATATAAAGATATAACAAGTAACTTAGGTTATCCAAGAGACTGTCGAATGTGACCAGGTGCTTGGACAAGGCTTGAAACCACATATATCTCGGTAAGAGAAGGAAAGAACTTATGTCCTAGGACTTCGACCCGGTCTTGCTCAAAGGAGGTGTTCCAAATATAACCATGATTGAGGAACCTTTCGTTGCATAGGAGAAGTACTCATGGATAAAACAATCAAGTGGCCTGCGGTGGTGGAACTTCAATTATAATTCATGAGTGTGTAGGTGGGTGCATATGAGAAGTGCTAAGAAGTCTTTAATTTATAAAAACGTTCAGATCATTCAGTGAGTAAAACAATGCCGAAAACCATATATGTAGTTGCACTTATTATAATATAACACATAGGGTAACAAAACTGAAGGAGAGAGACATGATGGAGATTACCCTCAAGGTGAAGATTTGGTACTATTTAATACAAGGTATATCTTGCTAAGATAAGAATTATAAGGATGTTTGACTAATAGGTGCTATTACTTTAGGGTTGGTTCCCTATTGCAAATATATAATATATATAATATATATATATATTTATTATATAATATATATATTATAAATATATATATATAAGATATAATAATATATACACTTGTTTATAATGAAAGTTATAATTGCTCTAACTTTGTATTAGTGGTGATTTCACCAATTTTATGGTTATATATATATGTGTGTGTGTGTGTTTTTTTGCTGTCTGTAGTGGAGACATGACAAGTGGTATTAGAGCCCAGGTTTAAAATTGGAGGCCTTGGCCAACCATGATTTCCATTATGACTAACAAAAAAATTTCCATGATGCATAGAGAGGGATGATTTCTATTTCTATGATGGCAGAAATTCCAGAAGGCAATCTTGTTGGAGAAGAAGAAATATATTTGCATTTGGGACAACAGGCCCAAATTCCCACCAGGGAATTAATGAACATGATGAGGGAATTGCACAATGAGATAGCTAATCTCCAAATTGATCAAGAAGGCTAATGCAGAACAGGAACATGTGATAAGAAATCTATCAAACTGGCTTAATTCCAACATGATAATGTAAAAATTTTCTGTTTTCCCACCCCGGTTTTCAGTTTCTCCTTATTTCTCCCATGTAGTTAAATGCCCTTTCCCATAAACATACATTCAACAGGCTGGAAAAAATAAATTTGCAGAAAACACAAATTCTGGAAAATTTACAGAATGCTGGAAATTGCAAAAATAAAAATCAGCAGTAATAAACAACCATAAAAACACATTAAAACACTGATATTTTTGGTCAACATGACCCTGGAAAAACCCCCTACAACTCTTGGGGAAAACCAATTTGAGAGCTCTTCTTTATTTCTGGAAAACTCCTTTTTACAGTGACAAAATTTCAGCAAAATAAATTTCCAGCAAGCAAAATTATCTGTTTTTCAGCCCAACAGACAACCTGGGAACTTGCTGTATGCGCGGTACGGACCGTACAGATGTACAGATTGTACAGACGTATAGATGTACGGACCGTACGAATGTACGGACTGTACAGACGTACAAATGTACGGACCGTACAGACTGTACAGACGTACAAATGTACGGACCGTACGGACTGTACAGACTGTATGGACGGCCGTACAGACTGTACGGACATGCCTCGATTTCTGTGTCGAAAATCACTTGATATTCGTGCCCAAAAATCAGTGTTTCTCAAATTTTCAGCAAAAAATCAGCTTTTTCTGCTTGTTCTTTCTGCTGTTCTGATTCGCTGAAGAGCTGCCTGGTATGTGTGCCAAACTGCTGCCTCTTTCTCCTTCCTGTCCAGAAATCTCCCTTGTTCTCTTGCTCTCCTTCTCCCAATCTGCTCATGAAAGAATGAATGATCTTTTCCTCCTTTTCCTCCCTTAACCCAACCCTAAATGACTTTTGGGTGATCCTTAAATCTAATGGCTGAGATAGATTTAGATCAATGGCTGATATTAAATGCATATTTAAATCTCACTTTCTATTTTTTAATTCACCCACTTTAATAAAGACCCACTTAGTCATTTATT
>APFE031611645.1:0-32140 GCA_000404065.3 Pinus taeda
GCAAAAAGATCCAAATGTTTCTTTGGAGTCCAAGAGGTGGAATATTTGGGTCATATTGTATCTCATGAAGGAGTTAAGGTAGACCCTAGCAAAAATAAAGCCATTAAGGAATGGAAAATCCCCACATCCATAAAGCATCTGCGAGGATTTCTCGGGTTGACAGGGTATTATCGCAAGTTTGTTAAGAATTATGGAAGAATAGCAGCACCTCTAACAACATTATTGAAGAAAGATGCAATTTCATGGACTCCAGAAGCAACAAAGGCCTTCGAACATCTTAAAGAGGCAATGTGCCAAGCACCGGTCTTAGCTACACCAGACTTCACAAAAACCTTTATTGGGGAATGTGATGCTTCAGGAAATGGAATTGGTGCTGTTTTAATGCAAGATGAAAGACCCATTGCTTTTGAAAGTCATCCAAGGGAAAGTTTTTACACAAAGCTATTTATGAGAAGGAAATGTTGGCAATACTCCATGCACTTAAGAAATGGTGACCCTACCTAATGGGAAGACACTTCAAGGTAAAAACGGATCATGATAGCCTTAAATACTTTTTAGAACAAAGATTATCCTCTGAAGAAAAACAAAAGTGGGTCACAAAGATGTTGGGTTATGACTTTGAAATCATCTACAAAAAAGGGAAGCAAAATGTGGTGGCAGATGCACTCTCAAGAAAGGATGAGGATGTGAAGCATTGTTGTGCGCCATTTCTATTATCCAACCATATTGGATTAAATGAAGTAAGAGGAATGGAAGAATGATGAAGAAGTGTGGAACTTATTCGAAGTTACAACAAGATATCCAGTACGCTGATACATTTAGCTTGGCAAAAATGATTCGTTATGGCTACAAAGATCGCTTTACCTCTGTTAGATTCCCAGCTAAAAACAAAAGATTCTTATGGAATTGCACACTTCTCCCTTAGGAGGGCACTCAAGATTTTTAAAAACTTACCATAGGGTTAAGAAGGAATTTTTTTGGGATGGCCTTAAATCAAATATTCAAAAGTTTGTGGCGGAATGTTTGGTTTGCCAAAAAATAAAGTTGAAACAATTAAGACACCGGGTCTATTACAACCTTTATCCATTCCAAGCCAACGTTGGGAGGAGGTTTCAATGGATTTTATCACAGGTTTACCCAAGTCTGAGGGAAAGAGGGTCATCATGGTGGTAGTTGACAGACTTACCAAGTATGCACACTTTTGTGCATTATCACATCCATTTAAAGCTAGTACAGTTTCTACTGTATTTATGGAAACAATTCAAAAGCTACATGGAGATCCAAAGATTATTGTAAGTGACAGAGATCCCATTTTCACTGGAAATTTTTGGACAGAATTATTTTTTTGTCTTGGTACTCAGTTAGCTCATAGCTCATCTTATCATCCTCAATCTGATTGGAAAACTGAGATAGTAGACAAATGTTTGGAAGGATATCTTCGTTGCTTTGTATCTGATAAACAGACACAATGGGTCAAATGGTTGCCTCTGGCTGAATGGTGGTATAACACTTCCTTCCATACAACAACGAAAATGACCCCATTTATGGCACTTTATGGGTATCAGCCACCATCCATCACATAATATTTAAGAGAAAATTCTAAGGTTCAAGTAGTGGAACATCACATCGAACATCAACAACAAGTCCTCCAACTCTTAAAGGATAACCTCGTGTTGGCACAAAATAGAATGAAACTACAGGCAAATCAACATCGCAGTGAAAGAAGTTTTGATGTAGGTGATTGGGTATTCTTAAGGCTACAACCATATAAGCAAATGTCCCTCAAGCAAGCTAAGAAGGATAATAAATTATCACCAAAGTATTATGGCCCGTACAAGGTGTTGCAAAAGATTGGTACTATGGCATACAAATTGGAGCTTCATGCAGCTTCTCGATTGCACCCAGATTTCCATGTTTCATGTTTAAAGAAGGTTATAGGTGACAAGCTCTCAGTTCAAATAATATTGCCAGAACTTGACGAGGAAGGAAAAATTATATTGGAACCAGAAGCAGTCACAGAAACAAGAACTCGATAGCTACGAAATCGATCAATTTCGAAGTATCTTATCAAGTGGAAGAACTTAGCCACTGAAGATTCCACATGGGAGGATGAAAATTTTATACAGAAGCATCCAGAACTACTCAAGCATTGAGGACAACCTTTTTTTGAAGGAGAGGGGCATGTTGCGTCCCTATAATACTAGTGATTACCCTATTACTATTCTATTGTATCCCTTACTAATATTGTTGTGCCCCTATTGTCCCCATATTGTTATTATTGTGCCCCATAGAATCGCTCTATTGTTATTTTTGTGGCTTTATATTATTATTGTTAGGTCGGTTGGGTTATATTATGACTCCTTAGACTCCTATATATAGAAAGGAGGTTTTGTCATTTCAATCATCCAAGAATTGTTCATTTATGTAATGTAAAGGAGGTTGCCCCCTCGAAGAGGCTGAATTCTAAGGTGTTGATCTATATTTTCTATCTTTTTCTTGAGCTTGTTTTGTAACACTTTCTTGCCTATCAAAATGATCCACTCAACCCAATCAATTACATCACCAAAATGCTCTATTCCGTACACAATTTCCTGCTCCACTCATTCCACACCCTCACCACAATAAACTAGTACAACATGCTTATAGTGTTGAACTACAAAGTTTACCCACCCTTCCCACCCATTCTATCTCACATGCACCATTGGAGAAAACTTATACTGAGATTCAGAATGTTTCAATTCCAAAAGTTCTAGAGGTTATGGAAAAAAATGAGGTTTCTTCTAGTTTGCATCACTAAGCTATTTTAAAAGATCAAGAACTTTATGATATGATGGCTATGGGAAATCAAGAATGTAAAGGATATATTGAAGATTGGTTTCACTCCATCATTTATTTGCAACATCACTCCATACTTCAACAATTTTTGACACCATCTTTTCAAGGGAAGTTGGCTTCTCATACTCTAATATTTGTTAACATGCATTTTTCAAATTTGGGTATGTATATACTTGAATCCTTATTTCAAAAATGGTTCCAATGGAAATAATATTATATGTAATCATATTCATTTTCATTGGTTTAGACTAGGTTAGTGTAAAAAATAAAATAAATAAGGACATAAATAAATACATTTTGTTTTTAGGTAAAAATAGTTGTTTTTGTTGCAACACGCTGTGGAAATCAACATCGGTGATAAATTTTTTAATTAATTTGTGTATGTAGATGAATTATAATGGAAATAACAGTACTATAGACACTCATATTCATTTTTATCACCAATTTGGAAAAAAATCTTGAATATCATATTTTTTTGACTTGTGGGCTTGATGAAATTTCTGAAAACACAATCGGAACAGTCATGTTTTGAAGGACCAAAAGAGAATATTTTTAAAACTTGTTTCTATCCTAAGTAGCCCTTGATTTCTACTTTCTAACCCAATTTGAATCACTCAATTTATATTTGAAAAGAAAATGTTCTAACCAAAACATTTGTAGGGTGTCTAGTAGGCAACTTAGGAATAGAGATGGGACAGTGAGTTTTTGGAGCCCTAAATGACCATATTTTGAAAACCTGTTTCTATTCTATATTCCCCTATTAATATATTTTACAAGTCAATTTTAATCACTCATTTTTTATATGGTATGAAAAAGTTATGACCAAAATGCTGACTGTCTATTGTAAATTAGCAATCTTAAAACTCTGTTTTTCGGCTGTTCATAAGAGTATCTGACCTATCAATTCTTCTTTTCTTCAAAACCTATTTCTATTTGAGATAAATAAATTAATATACTTTCATTTCCAATTTGAATCATTTGAATTCGTCATCAAACAAAAGCGTTATGCTTAAAATATCCACTGTTGTTCTAAGTGGGGAAATCGAAAATGACTCTGTTATGCAGGTTGTTCTAAGTAAAATTGACATATCATATCATTGAATTTTTAAAACCTATTTTTATTGGTGAGCTATCTTTGAAGTATCTCTAATTTGGCTTTGGAATCACTCAGATTGGACAAAAACAAAAAAGTTATGATTAAAACACTGCAGGTTAGCATGATTGGCCACTACTCTCCCACAGGTGACAAACAAATTTTACTTTGTGATTTCTTTTTGTGGATTTGTTTTACAGAGTAACTACTTGTTAGTTTTTTGCATAATTCTTGGATTAGGAGAGCCTGATCACCTCTCTTTCTCCATGAGCTAATGCTTTATTGCAGGTAGACACTCGGTTTTGTAGGTCTTAGGAGAATAAAGAAGGTCAATTTATGGACGAGCTATTCTTGAAAGAAATTTTAAAGAAAAAGCACATTTCATACAATTCATTATCTAACGGATTCATAACAAAAGAAATGAAGGATTTATTTCCATTTGAAGATTCATGTCACTACTACCAATTTTTTCCAAGAGATCATTTTTTTCCACTGACAGATTGATATTCCCTTAGGAAATAACATCATAGCTATTGTAACTTAATTCTTTTATTTATATACTATTTTTAAATAAAGTGTTTTTTTTTTTTTTTTCATTTTGTTTTGTTGTTGTTTTTTTTGTTTTTGTTGTTGTTGTTTGTTTTTTTTGTCTTTTTCTTTTTTTTCTTTTCTTCTTCTTCTTCTTCTTCCTTTTTTTTTTTGATTTCTCTTATGTTTTTGTGTTTTAGGTGTTGCTTCCTTCCAATTGTAGTTTCCGCTCCATTGGAAACAATGAGGACTTCACCATGCAAGTTTCAGTTGCAGAAGGGAATCCTTCAGCAGCTTCATTTCTATAAAAAGTTATTTCTTTCTTTTTCTATAAATATGATTGCTTTTATTTGTTTTTTTGTTTGTTTGTCGCTGTAAATATGATTGCTTGTCTATGCTTTTTTCTCTCCTTGTTTTCTTTTGCTATTACCTATAGGGAATAGTTGATGTTCCCTCTAGGGAACAACACTTTTTTGTGTGTAGATTTGTTGTTCCCTAAAGCAAACAACTATTGTTCCCTAAAGGGAACAACACATTTTCATGTATTGATTCATTGTTCCCTACAGGGAACAACACTTTTTTCTGTGTAGATTTGTTGATCCTTACAGGGAACAACTGCTATTGCCTAAAGGGAAGAACATTTTTTCGTGTATTGATTTGTTGTTTCCTATAGGGAACAACTGTTGTTTCCTAAAGGGAACAACACTTTTCGTGTGTAGATTTGTTGTTTCCTACAGGGAATAGTTTTTGTTCCCTAAAGGGAACAACACTTTTTCGTGTATTGATTTGTTTTTCCCTAAATGGAAAACGACTTTTTCATGTAGATTTGTTGTTCCTTACAGGAAACAACACTTTTTCGTGTATTGATTTGATGTTCCCTACAGGGAACAACACTTTTTCGTGTGTTGATTTTTTGTTCCTTGCAGGGAATAGTTGTTGTTCCCTAAAGGGAACAACACTTTTTCATTTGTAGAATTGTTGTTCCCTAAAGGGAACATCACTTTTTCATGTGTGTTTTTGCTATTCCCTATAGGGAACAACTGTTATTCCCTCCAAGGAAACAACTCTTTTTGCGAGTATTTTTTGTTGTTCTCTAAAGGGAACAACACTTTTTGTATGTTTTCCTTTGTTGTTCCCTACAGGGAACAACTCGTTTTTTCTGAGTGTGATTTTGTTGTTCCCTCCAGGGAAAAGTTGTTGTTCCCTCAAGGGAACAACACTTTTTTGATTGTTTTTTTGTTGTTCCCTCTAGGGAACAACGCTTTTCGAGTGTTTTTGTTGTTCCTTCCAGGGAACAACACTTTTTAAGTGTTTTTGTTGTTCCTTCCAAGGAACAACACTTTTTCAGTTTTTTTGTTGTTCCCTCTTGGGGATAGCACTTTTTGAGTTTTTGTTTTTCCCTCTTCAGAACAACATTTTTTCTTCTTGTGAAGTTTTGTGTGTTGTGAATAGAACCTCCTTCCTCTTCTAGGATTATTCTTAGTTCATCTCAACCACATTTTACTGATTCCCTCTCAGGGCATGAAGTACACTACTTTTATGAGGACAAGAATTATGGATTCTATTGAAGCGAGTTAATATCATTCATGTTATGATATTTAATAGGAAAAATTCTAGATGGGAGATTCTTTTTAAGAAAAGGGACACATTTATTTATATACTACTTTACTGCATCGTTTTCTGTTGGACATGATACTAATTGACCATCTTAATACCATGCTGGTTCCACCTTTCCTCATTATAATCTTCTTTGTCTATAATAAATGAGATTATGGGTATATTTTTTTTCTATTGACATGTTCAACTTCTTCCACCATCCCTACTCCTAAGAAGTATTGAGCCTCCCTTTATTTATCATAAAAATATGTAATAATGGCAAAAATTTTCCTACAGATAGAGGATAGGGGGTCTCATTAAGAGCCAACCTACCATGTTCATAAGGATGTAGCGAAGTGACATTCCCACTATGGCCACCACACCAGGGTTATGATCCATTAGATAGCCAAAATATCCTTGGAGCAGGAGGTCTCATCACGAGCCGACCTGATCATTTTTGCTACATCTTAGTGAATGGCGGTGTGGTTATCTGGTTACCATGTCAGCACACTGATCTCTTTTTTAGAACAACACTGGAACTCTCCATTTATAAATTGAGGATCCTAGATCATATGGGTTAAAAGCAACCCTGTCGAGGTTATTGATGCCTGTTGGCAGCAAAGGCTTTGCTTATGGTATTGAAATTATATTTTATCGTCAATTATTACTATAATACCCTTTTCTTATTCTCTTTTTTTATCGGAGAAGTTATTTCCTTAATTTTTCCCTGTTTTGAACTTTTACGCATGAGAAATTGTTTTCCGATCAATTGCATCATTTTCGGCTAGAATACTGTTAACAAAGTATCTTTTTGACATACTGCTGTCATTTTCTTTTCTGCATAACTTATCATCAATCCAAAGCATCTTATCTTTTATTCATAACTATATTTACACACTCTGCTCTCATTATAACCATACCTCTTGCCGTCCTATCATTGATATGTGTACTCTGCTTCATTTACTGTCATACTATTCATTCCCTTGCCTTGCCATCAGAATAACACTTTTCCTATGCTTTATGGTCATGGAATCCCTTTTCCAATTGGAGGGGGTAATATATGCATTATGGGATAGCATGCGATATAATTATTGAACTCTGCCATAACTTGATGATTTGACAAAATATTAGTATTACATTTATACAAACATTTTTCTGATTGAAATTTTTGCATGCGACTTATCTATTGCTATTCAAAACTAAAACAATGGATTCAAGAAATTTGCATGCAAAATAGTGATTTGTTTACAGGAGAACAACAAATATGGGGGGAAGCTCTATTTGCAGCAAGGCCACACTATTGTTGATGGGTAGCGAAAGCCCCGCGAAACAAGTACGGGTGTGAAGTCTGGAATTTTGGGTAATATTAGGGAAACAGACTCTGCGGAAATCGCGGAGCACAAGCTATAGGAGGTTGAGTCAAAGGGTAGTCTGACCAAAAATATTGTAAATAAATAGTAATAGAGTCAGCCCGTAGTGGGATTGCGAGCCAAGGGAAAGTATAAATAGAGCGAGGCTCTATGAGGGAAAGGTAGTTCAGTTTTTTATTTTTGATTCTAGAATGTAATGGCGAATAGTTGGAGAGAAGTTGTAAGTTCGAGTCAAGGGAGTAGGGTAGAAGGTAGAGGCTTTGTGGCTGTGTGTGCAGAGGCCTAGAAAGTCTACAGCTCTGTGCGTGGACCCCTATAGTTGAGTGCACAGGATGGATCTTGATGTATTGTTGAAGACTGATAATAAAGATAAGTTTCTTTTGAATTCTGTGTTGATTGCGACTGTACTCTTTTATGATAAATGAACTGTCATGATTTCTGCATTTTCTATAGTTGAATTCATGTGAACTGGATTAATCTTGATGCGTGAAGTAAACCAAAAGTAATAATGTTTTCTTACAGACTATTTTAACTAGATCAAACTAGTATAAGTAATTCCATCTGTAATAAACGCGATAAGGGTATTATAATCTACGCAGATCTAGCATAGCGCGAGGCTACGAACAACGCGCGAGCCCCAAACCACATCCAAGACATCCCCAAGGTGTGGAAACATGGTTCCAGCACCCTCCCCTACTACCTCGGGTGAGACCTCAATCCACGCTTCACGGGCTGTTGCTGAAAGGGCCAGTAGCTGCGGGATTTGTTTGGCTAAATAATTCTTTCGAACTTGGGTCAAGCCCATATAAGCCAATAACGGCTAAGTGAAAAAGGGCCTCCTAGGCCTACGGCTAGGCCTACAGGCTAGATTTCGCCAACAAAACATATTCAAAATGGATTGTAGCCCTGCAAATCCAATAACTAGCGAACAAAAATGAAACCCTTACGGATCAATGACAATTATTCAATGAGAAACCACTTCAAATCCTAGCAAAACCCTAGTTATCTAGGCTAGGTGAGGGCTAGGATCCTCCAACTTTAGATTTTTCCTTTAAAATCTGATCCTTGACACTTTCAAGCTAGATAAATAGAGCTAATCCACAAGATCCAGAAAAATCTCAAAGTAAAAACTCCAAATAATTATTTACACAATGAAAAATAAAATACAAGGGTTAGAAAATTTATTTACAAATTATTTACAATATCTAAAAATTCAAGATCTAATTAGTAAATAAATCTTTTACAACCTAAGTATATTTTGAATATAAGCAATGGAATAATTTTATTTTAATATATTGGGCAAAACCCTGCAGCACAAATCGTTAGATCAAGCCGAGAAACCAAACAAGATGGAGATCTCCTCAAAGTCTATGTACTTGGGGGTTGCCCAATGGCTGAATCTCTTGAAGATCTCTACACACTTCAAAAGATAAATTTTTAATTTCAAAATTGGTTTAGATACACACTTCAAAACCCCAAGATCTAGAGATACTTGCGAGGTCGAGTTAGTAGAAAATGCTTTTCTAGGACTCAACACCTAAAGCAAGATACTTGTGCTAATAAATGATCCAACCGCTGGCTATTGAAACATCAATATTCAATATTACACCATTCTACATTAAGAGAGAGGCACCTTAAATTGAAACCCCAAAGACTTATGATTTATTATCAAAAGAAAATTTCCATCAAAACTTAGCTCAGTACATCAAATTATCATATCAAATGAGGAGAAAAATTCTTCCTTATATAGATAATGAGAGAGATCAACCCCTCCAAGTGGAAAATAATAGCTAGTAGCTCAATCCATGGCTTAATCCTTGCGAAAAAAAAATTGATCCCTTGATTAGCTGGCACAAATCTCCAAAATAATTTGATATTCCTTGTTTACTATGCTAGAGGGATCAAACTTTGATTTCTGGACCACTCGAGAATCTTCAAAAATAGAATTATCATTACTTGTACAAAATATTTAACTGCTTGGTCCAAAAATATTGATTTGCTAGAGAAAATAATCTTTTGGGTCCATCAAATTTCTAGATTGGGCCCTTTTGTCTTGGAAATGAGGCTTTTTATTTTGACTTGGATTTCTTCCTTTGAAGATTGGCCCCAATAATTTCTTGATGAATTTTCCACTTGGAGAGTAATTAATTTTTTGCTTCATTTTATTTTTTGACAATTTCTAGCTAATATTTATTTTATTTTAGTTTTGGCTAGAAATTTAACTAATAGACTCAAGAGAGGATTACAAATATTTTTCCACCCTCCAAGTGGGTCTAAAAAATATTTTGGTAATGGTGTTTTAATTATGAGGAACCATTCACCAAAAATATTTCTAAACACATTTTTACATCAAGATTTCACAATACTCAACCCTTCGAAAGAGAATTTTACACATAGACACAGGCCCCTTAAGACTCGACCAAATTCTGCGACTCAAGACACATGATCTCATATGATAAAAATACATAGAATCGATAACAATAGGACTCACCTAAGACCTTGTCAATGAATTCTACCCCAGCTTTGGGGTATATCTGGGAGAAAAACTCTGTTAATTATTCATGTTTAGAAACACAAGTAATTGAGGAGGTTTAAAAACTCCCTAGAGAGAAACCTTTTTAGAAGAATCATAGACTTACATAAGTGCTTAAATTTACATGGTTTTATAATCATACTAGAATAATTTTTACAATACAAAAGAATAATTTGGGATTACAATAACGATAATGATTGAAAACATTTTGACCACACTTCTCCATTTTGCTTCTTGGAAGTGTTGACATGTTAAAGTTGGAAACTAGGGCCAAATTACACTTTGGAAAACTCATTTGATGGAGATATTTATTGCATTGAATTCCACTTTTTGATAGGACCAAAATCGAACTAAAGATCACTAAATTTGGACAAGCAGAAATATAAGCAGAAATATGTTTTAAGTTTGGACAAGCAGAAATATGTTTTGAAGTGAAGCCCACACATGTGAAAATTGTCAAAGTCAGCCACATCATCATGTAGGCTCATGAAGCCCAAGAAACATGTATTTTGACCCTCATCGATTCATATAAATAAGAGAGACCTCCCACCTCATTTGCCACCTATCTGACTCACACATTCTTCTCTCTCCTCATCTGATTGGTTCATACACCTCATTGAGCAACTATTCTTTTCACAGGTGTGGTAGAAAGGAGGAAAAATTTCAAGAGGTTTAAAATCTAATGTTGTCTACAACTTTGACCAGCATTGACTTTGAAATTTTGGGTAGAATTTCAGTTCTATGTTTTGGCATCTTTCTGTTTGGGGGGGTCATACTATTTGGTACAAAAACCAAGAATTTATGGGTATTTTGACTTGTGTTGACCATAGGCTTGTTTAACTCTAGGGTTGACTTCAGGTTGACAAAGTTTGACCAAAATTTTTTGGAAGGGTTTGACTAGACTTTGATTGTTTTTTATTTCTGGTTAGTGATGATTTGACTGTTGTTCATTGAGAGCGGTAATGCATATTTGACAGGGCTATTTTGGTGGTCATCTGTTGGCAAGTCAATATTGACTTTGACTTTGTAATATTGCACTCTCTCTCTGTTGAACATTTGATATTTATAATAAGAAGAATTGATCAAGTTTTTGCCCATCTTGGGGTTTTTCCCTAGCATTAGCCAAATTAGGGTGTTCTCTTGTCTTGTCTTGTCTTCTACATCTATTTTTTATGTTCTATCTATAGTTACTATCAATGTGATTAATGGTTAATGTGATTTCTATTGAAGATTAAGTGGAACTTTTCATTGGGCTAATAAAATGACATTGAATTAATTATTGCAAGTGTTTAATATAAGATTGTAATCTAAAATTAACATGGTATTGCTTGACTAAGGAGATAGCTTGAAGAAGACTATTTGAGGATTTAGTTATTTAATGTGAGGCATGGGTTGGCTGAAGAGGTCTTAAATGAGTTGACTAAGAAATAAGTTTCACCAACAAGAAAAAGGACATGCTCAAGTGTCCTTAGCCTCCAACAATAGTAAGAAAGAAAGGAAAAAAACATTCAAGTTTATAATGGGTTGCGTTGTCTAAGGTATGAGCTACGTGGAACCTTCAGAAGAGGAAGGCGTTTGGCCATTGAAAATACAAGGAAAAAACAGACAGGGGAACTTTTAGAGGATGCAAGAAGTGTTTATGACAGGGTGGGGGAGAGCGGGGGGGAAGAACACACATGCAAAAAAAAAAAATCTCTCTCTCTTACGTAGCAACAACTCCAAAGAAAGGGAGGAAGAATGCAAAGAAGGAGCCTTGAGAATTTTTGTGGAAGAGGTAAAGAAGGGAACGTATTGGATTGTTGTTGCTAAGCATTGAAGAGAAGTTAAAAACCAAATGAATAATCCTCTTAAAGGCTTGATCGAATTAAGCATCATAGAGAGCAGTAGCTTTCCTACAGAACTGAAGAACCCCCTAGGAGTTTGTGGATTAATGAATCTGTTGGATTGGGGAGAGTCGCTCGAATGCTTGTTAAGGCTGAAAAGCCACTACAAGTTTCCTTGGGGCTAAAGATCTAGTACTTGAATCACTAATGAACCATCCTGAGATTGATTTATTTACCCATCAACAATTTATCCAGTAATGACCTTTCCTTGATTATGGGCTCCCTTCTCCTGAAAGTGAGCTAAGTTTCTCTGTATTGTTGTATGTTGGCATGGATTTGAATATTTTTGAAGAATTTGCAAGATAATGTGTGTACCCGGTGGATGAAGGAAGTGTGGCCTTGTGACATGCCATCCTAGATGCTTTGATTGATTAAAAATCCCATCAAATCACTCCACCTCAAGCATTAGAATTTGGCTTGGGGGTGACATCTGTAAGAAAGACTTATTTGTGGCCTATCTCTGGTTGGGTAGAGAGTAAGAGTCCCATCCTCCGTATCTAGAACTTATATAAGATAAGTATTATATTATGTTTATGCTTGTGATTTCCACATTTCCTGTATTATCAACATTAGGATAATGTCATGCTAATGTTGAGGAGTGATGGTTTTTGCATACATCACTTATATGAAAGTTGTGTTGAATACATGCTTGTAATGATGTTAATTAATACTCAAATCATGTGTTGTTTTATGCATGTGACCTAATATGGAGTGTGATTTCTCCCATATTTAAGGTATACATATTTCATATAAGAATTATGGGTAATTTTAGGGATGTTTGTATGCATTCACGAGCTCATTTTATGTTTATTATCATCCCAAGAGGTTGGTAGATATCTAGACTATTTTGAACTCATTTTTTATTATTAGTATCAGTCTAAGAGGCTTGCAGACCTATGAGTTGTTACAAGCTTGAATTTGGTCTAATGAGCTTCAAATTTTATGAATGGACAAGCCCTTGTTCCATTTATCATATTGTTTGAACAATTGGATATGAAGTCTTTTTCCATAATTTCAAGTTCAGGAAGGATAGAAATTTGTGTGTATGGGGGGCGAGAATATCCACGTGTGTGTGTGTGTGTGTGTCTATATATATATATATATATATTACATATATGCTTCTTTCACCCCAATGAAGGATCCAATCCCCTTCATTCCTACTTTGATCATGACTATGGAGTGGGGAAGGCGTTCAAATAAGAGTGTGGGCAAAGACTATCTTTGTGCCTTTCACACAATGCACGGGATTATGGCTTATAGCATGTCCCTTCACTTTAGCAAAGCCTCCTTTCTATGAAACTTGGTGATTGTGGAATATAACCTCTAGATTTTGTGTTTAAATTCCAGTATCAATGCAAACTCACCATGCACCAAAATGAATTAACTCTCCTCGCATGCAACCAAGGTTCATGACCTTAGCCTTTTGGGACATTTCACCTTGGTCCTGATACTCCTCAAAGAGCCCGAGGTAGCTTGAAAATCATATGGCCTGCCCTTCTGTTGTTTCTATTCGGTGTTTGTGCTCTATTTTACATGTGTGTTTGGAGGCTCATCACCCTGGCTTGCTCCTGGAAATGCACTCATATTTCCTCCCAAGGATCTCCTTCCGGTATGACGTAATAAATGGTGTGGGGGGGAATTCATTCTCTCACCTTCCCATACTCAACTGGGAGTTCATTCTCTCACCTTCCCATACTGAACTAAGTTGTCTTGCCACATTTCCACAATCCCTTGCTGCCCACCATTATACCTTCTAGGAGACAGACTCTAGGGAGATGGGAATATTCTCATCTCTATCTCTTAACTTTTTGTGCGATGGTATTAAGCTCGTCACCCCGACTTTGTTCAATACTTGCTACATCTTGTCCACAACCACTAGATTCCACATTTTCCCAACCCTTGTCATCCGAGTGCTTTTTGTCTATGATTATGGGAGAATGCTTGATATTGAAGCCCCATGGTGAGGTGGGAAGGGTGGTCCACACCCACACATGTTAAATGAATTTATATGTATATTTTAAGTCCTCATATTGATCTTTTGGACTCATCGAGATGGGTCAATCAATAACCTGGACTATGAGCGATTTGGTAGCTGACATGTGAGTTATGACATGGAAAACTACGAGGGCTCCACGTGGGTGCCACACGGTGTGGAACTATTTAATTTTCCATGACTTCAATCATACATATTTGATGATTTGAGGGCCAAAATGGGACAAATTTTATATGGTTAGAATCATATAGATGAGATGAACATAATGGAATCGTTCATTTTGAGTTTTGTAAAGGTGAAAGAAAAACTAAAAATTTAGACACCATCTCCATAAAGTGCCTATGGAAGTCAAGTCATCATAGTAACCACATCTTGCTAACCTTAGCAAGGGGATGGGATTAGTAGGGGATATGGTACATCCATTCAAACTCGTTTCCCATTTCCAACCTTCCACCCAACCTAGTGTCCGAGAATAAGAAAAAAAAATACTAGACATTTCCATTCGATTGAAGTTCATTTTTCCTAGGTAAAGAGGTAAGAGAAAATGAATTCTTTGAATTAAAATAAAAATAAAAAATCAATCATATCAATAATATTAAGAAAAATAATTTTAAGACATTTTGGTTTCTAAACTTAAATCCTCTTTGTGATACAACCAACTTCCAAATCTTCCGTCCTAATTCTCCACCACAACTTCATTGTCCCTATAAGATACATAGTTGTAAAATTCATTTGACCCTTATTTTAGCACCCACTCATTTGATCCAAATACTCCTCCACATCCTAATAGAAATTTCCCAACATCTTGGTACTTTTAGTCCCATCATACAGCTTAGGTTCCTTGATCTTCACTCTCACTAAAATCCAAAATGTATTGAAATTTCATTGAGAACCACTTCCAACATCCTTAAAAAATGTGACATAGACATACATCTCGTAAATTAGAATGAGTGGACCATAATCCAAGCTTTGTTGTTGTATGACATTTTCTCCAATTCTAAATAAAGTTTAGTTTCGTATCAAAATAAGTTTTGTTATTGTATTAGAATTTTCCATAATTTTGTTTTGTTGTTGGGTAGAATTTAATATAATTCTAAACTAAATCACATCACAAGAGATCAATAAATATTATGTTTTAACATCCTTTATCTAATGTTTACAATATGATTCTACAACTCCCAAGCTTCTGATTTAAAAAAAAATAACTAAAGACTACATACTTAATGCTTCCCACTTGAGTGGCCAACCTCATAAATGCGCCCCATTTGTCATCTTACCAAAAACTTACAAACATGTTTCTTGAAGGTATGTTGAAGGTATGTTGAATTTGTTTCTTGAAGGTATCTGAATGCTATGATCATGCAACAAACATGAGCGCTATGATCAATGTCTATGCCACATATTTATTCGTATTTTCCATATTTAATTGTTATTTATGGGAAGGTTAAAATTTACACGCTATTACTATTGATAATCACATTTACTTAACTCGTAACCTGTATCCATATATATGTGCATAGAAGGGAGGATGACAAATTTGATATTCTCTTTAATTTTACAATGTGAACAAACATTATTATAAAAAATTTCAAATCATTTAAATAGTTTTTCAATTAAATTAGAAATCAATATATTAATTTAATAAAAATAATTTTAATTAATTTTATATAGATATATTATTTTTTATATATATATTTTTATAAATCATTTTCAAAAATAATATCAAAATAAATTGTGTATATAATTAAAATAATATAATTATAATTATTGGTTGGGCTTTACAAAATGGAGGGAAATAAGAGATTAAGCAATGTGTCACATTATTCAACATGCAAGCCAAACGTCACTTACCTTACATACGAGTACATGCAAAGGGGCTCACGCAGTTTGAATTTGACCTCCTCCATTAAACCCCAACCCCAAAATCTGAGTACTCCTACATCCGACTATCTATGTTTTAGATTTTAAATATGTAGAAGATAATCATACTATGAATAATTAATGCATTAGATTACTAGGAAAAACATAAGGTGTTTTATGTTCTTGGTGATGGCGCTGGACTTGCCAAAATTCAAAGGATCTCCCTGATAAGAAGTCCCAACTAGACCTCGAACTGTTTGGAGTAGGAGTCCCAGCATTGGGTGATAATGTAATGCCTTGACCACAGTGGCGCGCAGAGATAAGTATGATAACTTTAGGTGAGAGAAAGTGTGTGACCTTGTGGAGAATCAAGTTCGATGCATGGGGGTTCTAACACACGAAGGGGAAAAGGAGGTGTGCCCCTTAGAAGCCTGTAATAGTACTCTTCTTGAAAGGAACACATAAGCGGAGTGACATCACAAGCTAAAATGTGAAATAGTCCAGAAATTAAAGTGAGGTATTAATCAAACAAGATGCATTCAACAAGATTTATGCAAATGCATACAAAGTAGTTCATAACCAAATGCGCAATTTAAACAACATACATTGCTAAGGCAACTAGAATAGCTCAACTACAATAACAACATATGCATGAAAACGTGTTGGCTCTAATATTATTATTATAAATGAAATTTATATCCATACATACACCATTGATGACCACTAGCCCCAGTAGTGGAACATTACAGTCAAGAACACTTCCTTCTCAGAAGAAGTATAATCACTTTAGGTTGTGGAGAAACCAAAGGCTGATCACAATACTTCCAAGCCTTTTTTAAGCCTAATCCTAGCCTAAAGCTTGGCTCCCAAAGTCCATTTCTATGAGTTATGAGGTTGTATTTATAACAAAGGGTGGGGTGACCCTTGACATTCTCCTTTGTGACTCTTTGACTACCCTTGTGACTCTTCAACTTCTTTACAAATAACTCATTACATTACATAGTGACTATTCACATTCCACTAATGACACTTGGAATTTCACTGACAAAATATTTACAAATAATATTAGATTTTTCACATATACCCATGTGAGGCAAAATAGTCTAGAGACAACCCAACAAGACAAAACACATGACTCGGAAGTTTGTGGAAAGACCAACTTGGCAACCTCCACTTGGTGTTTCTCAGTCACTTATTGATGCCAAGCTTAGTACTACATGATAGTGTCCTCAAACTACTTGATGGTGTCTTGTTGAAAGCGGACTCTTGCCTCCATGGCATCTGGGTATATGGTCTTGGAACCTATATCCAAATCTTTCTGGAGCATGTGCAGCATGGTGTTAACCTTGAATGGACCACCAATGTACTATTGCATGTTGTGTGCATTAAAGTCCAAGTCTTCCTTTGTGGCCTCTCATCTAAGCTGCTCCATGTACTCATCGATCTCTAGCTGGACTTGGTTCTTGGGTTTAGCCTCAGTGAGGTAACCAATTGATGGGATCCTATGCTTTCTCACCATGACATCCAAACTATTTTACAACAATGCATATGAAACTTGTATGCTGTTGATGAATGGGGTGAGTTGCTCATAGTCGTGGATCAACATCCAAACATTTTCTTTCTCCAACTCAACCTGTGGCTTTATCCTCTTAACTAAGTCAAGAAGGCCCCCTTGTACCACATTGTCCACTTTTGTACGTGGGTGATAGAAGCATGTATGTTATTTTGAGTTTGAACAAACTCTTTGCTCTGCTACAATAGGCCATGCACATGGAAAATCTCTTTATTCACAGTGACAAATTCATCATAAAGCTTCCACATTGTCTCCTTGAGTGTTGATACTTCAACGAGTATCGCTTTCTTCACCTCCCCATTGTGGAAACTGTGCTCTAGTTTCATATTTGTTCTACCTCTTTCCTGGAAACTTGCAAGTTCTTTGTCAATTGTTCATTCTCGACCAATAGGTACTTAACATTTGAGATTTTTTCTCCTGCATAGGCCAAGGTGGCATCGACAAGCGAAACTAGATTTTTCTTGGTGTCTAGCACTATCAATCTTTCCTTAATGAATGCGGGTGATATGTGATCATCCAGAAAGCACTTCCTCCACACCTATACAATCCTATTTTACAACTCGTTGAATGATAGATTATACACATCCATGACCGGATCATCATCAAGGAGAACAACCTCTCCTTGCTTGCTTGGGACTGGTTCTGACACTAGAGGTGGTTGAGACTGAAAGATGACCTCTCATGATCTCGGCATAAGGTCAGTGTCTTCATTTTGTGGCTCCTATTCCAACTCCATGTTTGTCACTTCGATCAGTTTCTCAATCTATTGAGCAAGTTCCTAATCTTGCATTCGTTCACCTTCCTCCCCTGCTATTGGACACTCCAACTCTTCAACCTTTATGGGTGCTATTTCCTCCATAA
Organism: Pinus taeda; assembly: GCA_000404065.3. Classification (NCBI taxonomy): domain Eukaryota; kingdom Viridiplantae; phylum Streptophyta; class Pinopsida; order Pinales; family Pinaceae; genus Pinus; species Pinus taeda. Next base: position 18,126 of record APFE031611645.1, read on the forward strand.
GCATGCCTTTCCTTTGTTCTCCTTCTCGCTTCTACTTCTCTTCCTGTTATTTCCTCCTCAATTCCTATCCTTCATTCAATTCTTGTTCTGCTTGCTATGATCTTAGTTCTGATACTTGTAAGCTCTGCTTTTATCTCTTCCTCCGCTCTGCTGTCTGTGTTCTCTGCTCTTCTTTCTTATGCTACCAACGCTGCCTGCATGAAGATTGAATCTGCTTGAACTCTACAACTTTGTTCTCCCTCTATTATATCAACAACTTCCTCTTTCCCTGATCTTGTACTGGATTGCTACCTTCTGCTATTGTTGCTGGACTTACTACCATGTTAGTGTTGACTGCTTTTCTATGAACAGTTGAGTGTCCGCATATATTGGAAAAGTTAACTCAATCTTTCTCAATTAATTCCCCAATACTTCTTTCAGTGGTCTCTCTTGAAGCAGTTTTCTTTGGTTCCATGCTACAATGGCTGCTAGAGAGGTGTGCTTCATGAGTGTGGTACCTGCGGTACAAAAAAGGAAATTCATGGCAACCAAACATTAGCTCTTGAAAAAGCTAACTTCACAACATGATCAAGCAACAAGCAAGGCATATGATGAGAGGGATTGTACAATTTTGACATACAGGGGTGACTGACTGACTATGGGAACTATGCACTGTGTAGTCATAACAGTTAGTGTGGAAGCTTGGTGACTGGAACTGGACAATGCGTAGTTCAGTCTAGGCGAGGGCCTGAGAGAGATTGTGCATTATGCAGTCTTAGTGGCCAAGCTGCGAGGTTGGCTCCTAGAACTGCATAATGCAAAGTTGGAGCCAGGAGATGACAACCTCTGTTCAATTTCAGAAACCAAGGAAAAGGCCTTGAGGTCCTATATTGCACAGTGCATGCAAGGTAGTGTGAGATCTAGGGAAGGGGAGCCTAGTCTACCCATGGGGAGTGTGAAAACAAGTAAATCTAAAGGGTGATGTTTTGTTGAGTGAAGATATGGCTAATAGTTCATGCATGCATGTGAAACAAGTGCATGAATAAATTAAACTGAAGGAAAACAAAGCATGTGAAGAGAGTCACTACAATGATGACCATTGGTGCAAAACAGGAAAACACATGCAACGCTTGGGAAAGGAAATCTAAAAATTGAAAGAACACTCATACAAGCTAAAAGAAGTCAAAAAGTCAGCAGTCATTCAAAGAAACAAGTGAAGAAACACTCTCACAACCTAAACAACAAAAAGTGACAAAAGACAATAAAAGAAAAACTCACTCGGCAAAGTGATGACAATGCGTTGAAGGTTCCTTGATCTCCTCGAGAATGCTAGAGCTTGACGATTTAGTGTACAAGAGGTTGTTGAAATGTGGCAACAAGAATATTCCAATTTTAATTTGTCCTTGAATTAAAATTCGAATTTAGTCTCACCAGCTACTTAGAAAATAATTAATTAATTCACCTTGAGTTAATTAGTTGGAGAAATTCAAGCTAGAAGTCTTTGTGAAGTCATGCAATAGTTATCCCTTAAATTAAGGAAGTTACCCCTTAATTAAGGAGATAAGGATGAGTTGTATTTGAGTTGTAATTAGTTACCTCAGTTAACTGAGTTAAGTCCAGTTAAATTTGTTCCAAATAATTTGAGGAACTAATTGTGATTTCAGTCCATTAATGCATGCATGCATGAAACTAGTGTACTCCAGATAACTAAATATTCTCTCATAAATAACTCATGCATGTTATTTCAGACAAAGACCCAGTTGATATTAAAGGCAGGGACAGTGTACTATGAGTTGCAAGAATTTTCCTATAAGAAAATCTCTTCATGCAGAAGGAATTCATCCCTTGAGATTTGTGCAGTTTTACAATGTGTTGGAGGAGTTTGTGAGATCAGTGTCACACAAGGTTGTAGCTAGAACAACTAGGGAATACGCCACAAGGAAATAGGGGGCTTGTAGGGCAGAGGATAAGGCATATGAGTTGTTTATTATATTTATGAGCAGTGTGAGGGATTGTACTAAGAGATGGATAGCTGTGAGAGCTAAAGCTATGTGTAATCTTGAGATATTTCCACTTGTATGATAATATATATAGCGGTGTTTTTAGCTAAGGCTTTCCCCAGAGTATTCTTTTGTGTTTCATGTGTATTGATTCTTCTTCTTTGTTATATGTGTTCTGCTTGATCTTGCTCAAATTGATTCAACTTCTGCAAGTTTTCTTGTAGAAGTAGATTAAGTATTTTTCTTTAGCTATATTGCATAATCAGTTTAATCTATAGTGAGAATTTCTACATGGTATCAGAGCAAATGTGATTAGATCTGTGAATAGTATACTGAGAAGGGAAATTCGGAGTTTGAAGTTCTTGGTTGCAGGTGTAAAATCGAATTATTATCACACCTCAAAGTTCACCAATGGCATTCAATGGCTTGAGACTCGAGTATGCTCTAGATGGCAACTCAAATTACATAGCATGAAAGTGGTATTAGAAGACAATGATTTGATGAATTTCATTGATCAAGAAATCCCCAAGCCAATTGCAGCTAATGCACAAGAATTGGTTGAATGGAAGAAGTGTGTGGCAAAGGCAAGAAGGATTTTTCTGGAGGGAGTTCGAGACCATATTGTCTCAAGTCTCCATGGGAAGGAGACTCCATTTTCAATGTGGAAGACATTGAAGGACCTATATCAGAACAGTAGCAACAAGAGGAAATTGGTGCTCAAGGATAAGCTTCTGAAAATCAAGATGGAAAAGGGAGATTCTATTTCTACATATATAAACAAGCTCACCACGTATAGAGATGAGCTTGGTAGTGTGGGAATAATGATAGTTGATGATGATATGGTGAGTCTTTCTCTCCTCAGTCTTCCAAAGAGTTGGAATAACTACCAGGACTCTATGAATGGAAGAGAGAAAATTCCAGATTAGGAATGACGGTGGTCGGATTTGATGCAGGAGGAGATCAGGAGGAGCACAAGACATGGTTCTTCATCTAATCATGATGATGAAGAAAATTAGGCTTTAGCAAGTAAGGCAAGGAAAGGGAAAGGGAAGGCTTCCATTCCAAATCGAGTTCTTCTCATGGAGGGAAGAAGATTGACAAATCTAAAGTGAGATGCTTTAATTGTCATGAGGTGGGCCATTATGCAACTAATTGTCCATTGCATAAATTCAAGAAGGGATCCTCGAAAGGATCAGAAGGTGAGGCATTAGCCTCTCAGTTTGAATTGGATTTTACCCTCATCACATGCATGGTTTCATCGATGGTGGGTTGTGTTTGGTATCTGGACAATGGTGCCTCATTCCACATGACCGACAATAAAAGTTTATTCAGTACCTTGAAGGAGAAAGACCTCTAGATGCGCATAGATATGGGTGACGACGGTGTTGGGTGCTAAAATATGTCTTTTAAAACTCCTAATTGCCTCACATTAATTATCAACCTCAGTAATTACTTTTGTTTCAAGAATGTACACAATATGTGTAAGCTATAAATCTAGAGAGTAATGCTTTTTAAGTTGAACTATAAAACTTGATACAAGCGTAACTAGATGCAATCATAAATCTAAAGCTGTAACTTTTAAGGAAATAATACATCTAAGCATCAAGAATTAATCTCAAGAAAAACCATAATCAAATCTAAAGCAAGAAATTTAATTGAAAATAGCATCAACCGAGAGCATAGTAGCATTAACCAATCTCTTCTAGCCGATTCTATATAAATCATGCTCAATCTCAATTAAGCAATTCAAATGGAAATGATGTCAACCAAGAGTTAAATAGCATTAACTATTCCCTTTTAGCTGATTCTATAATAACCACACTCTCACGTATGCCCTATTTTGCAATGTTGTAAACGAAAGAAAAAGAAATCAATGCTCTAATCCACAATTTACCCATGCCTTCCTGTGTAAAAATAACTCACGCTTATGCTAGAAATTAAACACTCTGTAATGAAATTAACACTCACAACCTACAGAATTGACAGAATTGAAATGCAACCAGTAATGGAAATCTATAGTGCTAGTGCTAATCTAGCTAGATATCCTAGTTGTGGTGGGCCCTTGCCACTTCTAGGAGGAAATAACTTACAGTAACCGGAGAATTAAAAACCACTCAGGCTTAACCAACACATCTCATTCGATTCGATCTGCACGCGTCGAGGGAAATCAACAGACTCTCTCATTGATTGAAAATAATATAACATAGTATACCTATAATTCAACAATGATTACATGTATATATCAAAATATCACCATTATCCCCTCTCCTCCTATCCTATCCTATTTTATCTCTAATGATCCCTATGAATCCCTTTCTTTGATCTTTGTTTTCATTTAAATACATAGAGAGCAGGGAGAAATTACAACAGAGATGATTACAAAATGATTCCCATAACAAAATTGGATTGTTCACAACAAAATTATTAGCAATATTATGTCTAAAATATAGTTCTATCATCATTCAACAAGGACAGGTCGAATTTGGTATTGCAACTGAGATAATTTGGAAACCGGCCACAACAACGAATCTGAGAAAAACATCTTCAAAGAACCTTGTATTTCTCTTAATACGGACTGGATTTTGGAAAATTTCTTATTAAAAAACTAATTTGGTTCGTTCTAAACAAAACCCATGTTTCGGATTTTCCAGATTCTTCTCCATTTGCCCGAAACGTCCAATGCAAAACTGTCGCTTCTTATTCCAACGAATTTCTGAGTTGCAATATTTAATGATGAGCTGGAGATCAAATCTGCAATCTGGAAAATATCTTGGAGGCTAAAATGGTGAGTGATGTTACAACAAATTTATTAATAAACCATCATTGGTAAATTCATGCATAATAGTCATCAATTTATTAAAAATAAATAATATTTATCCATAAGAGCATAAATAATTATAAAATGGAATTCTATGATAAATGATGATAAATGACGTGATAAAGAAGGGTAGAAATGGATAAAATATATGTTGAAAAGTGATAATAATAATGACATATTAGCGGCCCAACACATCCCCAAAATAAATATATTGCATGTCCTCATGCAACCCAAAGCCTCTATATCAACGAAGCTATATAAAAGAAATGTTCATCCCAAGTCATGAAATTGATGAAACAAATGACTTCTTCCTCAAATAATGAATATTCAATTTTAGCAATGTTGATGGAAGTGTAACAATTTTCACATTGATGTTCAACTATGTGTATGAAGTTGCAACAAAATATGATATAAGTAACAACAAACTTCATTAACCATTTTCTCAAAAACTACAAACGAGATTTTGCTGAAATTTTGCAAGTAGATTTCTACTATATTAATACTTCTATGATCCAAAAATCATATCGTTTTGATGCATAGATCATGAGATATAAACAAAATGGCTATAGGTGATAGTGCATGATTTTTGAAAAGTGACAAACTAATTTAACTTGAAATTTTCTAGTTTTGTTCATTTTAATGATACATCTTTGTTATCCAAAAATCACAAGAATTTAGTTCATAGTTTTAAAGATATATGCCAATCAATTTCTGCACTGTATAAAAATGAAATTGTATGCCTTAAATGAGGAAGAAAGTAGAAAACATCCATCATGTGTAGCAATTCCTCCCCCAAACTAGAGAAGTAGCATGCCCTCAAGCAATGCTAGAAAACAAATGGAGGTGGTTGCTACAAGCTGTTGAAATCTATGCTTGGTGTAAAACAACATGGAATAAGGGAGGTGTTGATAATGAATAAGAAGAGCAATGGATGATAAAGAATAATAATGGCATGGTCATAATAAAGAAATAAATAAAAGGAACACTCCCCCAAACTAAAAGATTTTGTCTCTGAAAAATGGGAAGTGGCAAAGATGTGGAATGAATGATGATAAATAATGCTCAATAGATTTTCATGAAATTCTCCTAAATTTTCAATAAATCAGAAATTTATGCTATTTTACCTCTGAAAAAATGTGGAATGACATGGATGGATTGGAATTTGTTGAAGCTGATGTATTAATTTTGAAAGTCATACAAAAGATGGAATCCAAGCAAGCACATAATGTCTAAACAATTGTTCATGGTCGCCAGTTGCTTGAGCCTCTGCTGTTAGGTGCAATTGTTGGCTTATATGGGCTTGACCCAAGTTCGGAAGAATTATTTATCCAAACAAATCCTGCAACTACTAGCCCTTTCGGCAACATCCCGCAAAGCGCGGACTGAGGTCTCTCTCGAGGTAACAGGGGAGGGTGCTAGAACTAGGTTTCTGCACCCTGGGGATGTCTTGGATGTGGTTTGGGGCTCGCGTGCTATTCTGCAGCCTCGCGTTACGCCAGATTTGCGCAGATTGGAATACCCTTATCGCATTTATTACAGATGGAATCACTTATTACTGGTTTGATCTAGTTAAAATGGTCTTTAAGTAAACATTTACTACTTTTAGGTTACTTCGTGCATCAAGATTAATCCAGTTCACCTGAATTCAACCATAGCAAATGCAAAAATCATAACAGTTCATTTATCATAAAAGAGTATAGTTGCAATCAACATAGAATTTAGAAGAAACTTATCTTTATTATCAATCTTCAATAATACATCTAGATCCACCCTATGCACTCAGCTGCAAGGGTCCATGCACACAGCTGCGGATTTTCCAGGCCTCTGCGCACATAGCTGCAGACCCTCTACCTTCTACACTACTCTTTTGACTCAGACTTACAATTGCTCTTCTACTATTCACCTATTACATTCTAGAATCAAAAATAATAAACTAAACTGCCTTTCCCTCATAGAGCCTTGCTCTATTTATACTTTCCTTTGGCCCGCAATCCCACTGCGGGGCGACTCTATTACTATTTATTTACAATACTTTCGGGTGGACTACCCTTTGAATCAACCTCCTATAGCTCGTGCTCTGCACTTTCCGAGAAGTCTTTTTCCCTAATATTACCCAAAATTCCAGGCTTCACACCCCATACTCGTTTTGTGGGGCTTTTGCTACCCAACTGTCCCCCAACACAATCATCATGACTCGTCCTAAGTCACTGAGTTGGTGCATCCATCTTTACACGGAGATCAGTCAACAACTTTTGTGCATTGCTGGTTGCAACAAATTCTTCCATCATGCGCTGCATCCATTCCACCTGTGTACCGATATTTCTGCACCTATCTTGGTTGTCTCCATCCTAGCACATTCGGCCTTCGTGTGTGCTACCTTATGCTCTATGGTGGTTGAAACTGTAAATGCCTCATCCAACCATGGCTAGATATGAGCTTTCACCATGGCTTCCTTCTATCTCACGAATTCTGCTTGGATTTTCATTTCCTGCACCTCCCTCATCTTAGCCAACTGTTGAGGGATAGCAAAGGTCTATGCAATTCCCCAAAGTTGATCGTAGGTGTGCTGAAGTTCTCAGGCCTCTGCTTCCAACCTGTAGAGTGTGGGATATTCCTGAAGGATAATGAACATATCAATCGACTAAGTTAACAACTCGGTACATTCTTCAAGTGACCGTACAAGCATTGTGTACCCCATATCAATAATGTTCTTACATTGTACTACGACCTCTTGGAGTGTTGGTGGTGGGACCTGCAATTTCAACTCAGTGATCTACGCAGTGAGTTCGAGCTGTAGCCATGTGGCCTCCTCTTTTGTCCTTCCGAACTCTGTAGCCAATGTATGAATCTATGCTTCAACAGGAAAATCCCTTGTAATATCCAATGCCTGAGCACTAAAACAGGAGTTGACTACTACCTTTTCCATTTGTTGTTTTTGTGTGACTACTTCATCATGTTGGAGCCATAACTATTTAATATTAATTTTCTGCTCTTGGAGTATCTAGTTGACGTAACCAACCCTTGTACAAAGTTTGACTATGATGTTGTCGTAGAGTTGTTGCAAACTATCGCATGGCAGTGCAGCCACGTTCAGTCCTAATCCAGTAATGCGTTCTAGTATTGCTCATTCTTCTGGTTGGTTGGTGACCAATGTGCCTACCAAGATCAGAGTAGACTGAGCATCCTGGGCTCTAAGCAATGGTTTTGTAGTTGTCATACCGGAGGCTTCTGTAGAAACGCTAGGCCCTACTTGTGCAATTCTTAATCCCAATTCATGTAACTGTGTCCGGAGCTCCCCCAACACAATGTTCTGCTCTGACATAGCCTCATTGACTGCCTCCCGAGTAGCTTCACGAACAATGTTTTCGATGTCATTTAGATTTCCCTCCGTTAGGGTGGTAACTTCACTATTGGTCTTACATGCTTTTTATTTCTTTCGTGCCTTCGGTCGCTTTGGTGTGGCTGAGCGCTTTAGTGGGGTACTCGTAGTAGTGGATGGCATATTCGTTGTGATTGGCTGAGCGGTTTACTTCTGAGTGCCTTTTTCCTTTGCGGATGTCTGCGCCTCTGGTACTGGTTTTCCCATTGCTATGAGTTTCACCTCTCGTGCTTCCTTAACCTCTCCAGCATACTGTTAATTTCTCTTTTGTTGTGTGGCATGCTTGGCTGCCTCTTTTTGCTTCTGAATAGCGGCCTTGTCTCGTTCCACTACCGCGGGTCCTCGCCAAGGTGTGGTCCAAGCCTCGACAATCTTGTGAACAATGTCATTAGTGACAATGAACCGGAGAGGGGTCCGTGTCTGGGCTGGGTCCTTCCACGCCCAGATGTAGATGTGATGCATATCTGCTTTGAATTCCGCAATGTGCTTCATACTCTCATAAACTTCATTTGTTAAGCATGGTAACGTATTGATTCACTGATGCACAATTGTGTCCATTAATATCCAAAAGATCTTAATTCCTTAAATTTTGCTTGCATCCTTGGTTGCCCAGAGGGACGCATACTGCACGGCTTCTGGCCATTCCAGGGTTAAAATAGGAAACTGGCTGTCATGAGACAACTTAGTAGCGACCATCATGAGGGACAATAGCAGCCACACATAATAGAACGATTTGCCTTCTTCCTAGACTTCATAAAAATTGGCTAGAAATTCTTCACAAAGAAACTGTGACCAATTGAATCAGACACCAGAGGCATATTCTTTAGCCAATGCAATAATTATGGCGGAGACCTCAGAGCTCTAACATTTCCTCATTACTTTTCCTGTCAGCAACTGAGTGGCTACCTGGACTGTGTTGTCGAAGATACTGTCAATGACGTACCCCCACATTCCCTTGGCGAGCTTATACGTTTTCTTTAGTCATTCTATCATTCACACATTGTTACTTTTGGCCATAATTTCCCAAGGGTTCCGTCCGGCGCGAGGTAGATGCGAGACCCAGTGAACAAGTTCTGTCGTGATACAGAAGGGTTTACTGACCCATAGTGTATCTTTGTGCACTAGACAAAGCAACTACTTGATGACTATCATGGTAATAGGGGGCCAGAGAAAGTGCGGAATAGCCAGGAGACAAAGTAATCCAGCTTCGTCCACTCCTTTGGCTATAGAGTGGTCACCATGTCATCTATCGTATGGTCCATTAAGGCATCTATCACTAAATGGGGAAATTTTGTTCGATCTGCAAGGTCACAATCATCGAATTTCAACTTGGCAACATGGCCAACCACCGAATTTTCTACTGGGACATCTTTCGAGAGAGAGGGGGTAGTAATTATACTGCTGAATTCGTCGAGGTTTGTGGGTGGGTTTTTCGTCTCCTTACTTGGAGGCATATACTTGGGTCGTCGCACCGGCTGTACAGGGTGTTCCTCAGAGATGTCCTATTTGATCCTCATGGGAGACTCTTCTATTTCTTCCTTGCTATCGATGATAATAGTTTTACCTTTATCCTTCATTGCGGACTTGCCAACTTGCAGGTGTGGTGGCGACTGCCGAACTGATTCTAGGAGTGGAGGTTTATTCTTGGTCTTCAATGTCTGTGGGGATTTAGAGTGTTCTTCTTCTTGTGGCAACTTTGGCTGTGGACTATCAGTGGTAGGCCTTTGAGCTTTCAAGATGACATATTTGTATTGCTGTGGAAATGCTAGAAACCATGGACTATCTTCAACTTCCTCGTTTCTCATGATGTAGGTAATATGAGCCAATTTTCTTGTTGGATAGTACGACATGGTGGTGTGACCCTTGTGCTATTTATATATCGATTGAACCCAAAAACTAGTAGCTTGTTATTGTGATAGCTCATAAATGTGATTTGGACAATTATGATTTTGTCTTAATGGCCCACCACTTGCTTCAAGGTGCTTTAAATGTGCCATCATACCATGAGCAATATCTTTAGCGGTCACTTTCCATATTTCCTTTGCAACAGGGAATCCCCAAGGTCACAGATGCGATTTCTACAGGGGGGGTGGTGCTCATATCACACCATTGTATAGCAGTCTGTTTTATAGTCGCGCACCCTCTTCCAACTGCTTGGGGTGCTAGGGCTGAACCCTCGACAGATAGTTAGAAGGGCGAACCCTTCCTGCGGGTCCCCAAATTTCTCACTGACCCAGGTCGCGAGCATCCTAGATGTCCTCTTTCTTCTATCATGAAATTATGATGTGTGCCACCCTGTGGCTTTTGGTGTAGCCATATCAAGGTAGGAAAGCCAGCCATGTTGGTTTCCTTGGGCCATTTCTTTTCTTCATCTAGAGTGGTTACTTCTAATTGAAGTTTCTCAATGGCTTTGTCCAACTTCATACTGTGGTCACAAATTCAGGCCTAATTTTTCTCTAACTCATCAAGTCATCATTTTTCACGTTGAAGAGCAGCCCACAATTGCTGAACCATGTCATGGACACCATCTCTGGTGGGAGAAGTTATGCCTATAATGGCTGATTGGGCCATATGGGGGAGGTTCCCTTTAGCCTGATGATCCTGTGGTCCACTTTGGTCTGTTTGAGTTGTCAGTCGTCCACCATACACCTATACTCTTCGTGCTACCATTTTGTGCCAACTTAACCGCCATGCATATCTTCTAATTTGGAGTTGAAAATTTCTCATGGATCTGAGTTTCCCCGATCCTTCTATTGGTGTGCATGCCTTGTCTGATGACGCACTATGTGGTTCCTGTACTACACATGTGAGTTGGTCTTTAGTGGTCGCGTCTTGCTCTTTTGGGTGGTGTCTTTCTTCACATCGTGTCGATTGAGTCACCCTATTACAGTTGAGTGTTGTAACTCCCGCAATCAATTCTACCAGTGCTTCGTCTCTTCCTCGGAATCGACAGTGCATATACCATCACGTTCCCATGAGATTCTCCTATTATCATTGTAATGCATCTGACTGGGGTTTTGTGCCGTTATCTGATAAATGTAATCTAGTTCATCATTACTTTCCTCATCAGGGACAAGTTCTGTGTAGTGCTCCCCTTCCGCTGTGTCTAGCAGAACTACTACGCGCAATGACTTCGTTTCGAAGATGATCGTGCACATTTTCAAGTTGATGATTCCTTCCATGTTGATGGCCTAATCAATCCCGAGCAAAGCAGGGTAAGGATTGCTATCATCGATAAGCTCTATGACTTCGAAGTCGGTCTGGGTCATTACACCATCAATATCCACCATCACCCCTTACAATCGGCCCATTGGTAAGATTTTTTGCTGCTTAGCCATTCGTAGTTGAATCGGGGACCATTGCAGTGCGGGCTTGCCTATACGCTCCCAAGTTTGCTTAGGTAGTATATTTGCATACGAGCCTAAATCTAGGATGACTTGATCCATCTCATAATCTCCTATTTGCACCGTCATTCTCATTTCTCGTCCGATGCATAAAGCATGTCGTCCTTTCCTCCAGACCACCTGGGGTTTGCTGAATTTGGCACTATTGGTAATCAACTCCTGTAGCCCTTGGACAGCCTTCTGATTCCGCAGTAATTTTATGCATGCATCAAGAAAGGAGGTGATTATGTAGGGATCCATTTTGGTTTCCATTTGGTCCTTCTCACTTGAGGTAGCATCTTTCGCAAAGCTCAGCTGATCTTTGTTTGGCCCCACCCTTTCTTTAGTTCAATAGTACAATTCCCCATAGGTGGGTCGCCTCACACCCCTCCTGTTTCCCCCCCTTCCGTTACAACATTCCTTCGCACCATATTTATACTAGTGTCCTCTTCACAGGGTTTCACATGCATCATCTGGACATTTTGGGTTGGAGGAGGTGAAGCACCCCTTTCTCGTTTAATTGGGCAAGCAATGTTGGACAATCTACCAATTCGTGATCAAACTGCTCACAATAAGGACATGAGATCCTAGTTGGGTTCGTGCACTCACGAGAATAGAGTCCTTGTTCACCACAATTATAACAAGTTATTTTTTCGCGACCTCGGCCATGTCCCCATCCTCTTCCCTGACCTCATCCTTGAAATCCTCCTTGTGTTTCGGCCCGTACCCTATAGGCTGGGGTCCGTTCCATCATTAAGTTTTAACTTTGAAACCTTCGCTCATCGTGTCATACTGATAGGTAAAAATTACAATATAATTGTTGTGAGGTCTAGGTATACTTCTGTAATAGATGGAAGTTATCTATTGCATGTTTCCCTCCCACCTAGCAAATCATGCACCAGAGCATAGGCGTGGCATTTTGTCCAGTTTGGAATTCCACTTTTAATGGCACCGGGCCTCCTCCTGCCAGATAGTTCGCGAAGACTAGGCAATGGTGTTTGTCGTGTGCATGGCTTTTAAATTTAATACATCATGCCTCTAGTTGTACCCCTGATCAAGCCATTCTCCCTTGCTTCAAGCTTTGTACTTCCAAACTTAAGTTCTGAAGTTGCACGTGGAGTTGTTGAACTCCCAACCCTAGGTCTGGAATCGGGGTCGCGTATAACCTCATAAATATCTCTAGTGCCTCGATCTGGGTTGAGATCTTCTGTTGTGATAGAGTCGTCCTTAGATGGGGTGTTAATGATGCCACAAACCACATGCAATGTTGTCATTTGGTCAATGTCATATTAGCTTCACGAATAGTACTCTTTAATCTTTGGTCCAGATCCCACAGGGTTTCGCCAGGCAGCATTGCTATTTCCTTGAACCCAATGATCGATTGGTTCTTAGTCTTTTGTCGGTGAAACTCCTTATTAAGTGCATCATGTATAGATTCTAATCCTTCCTTTGGATGGTCGGTTGAGTTTTTTATGTACCATGTTAGCGCATGGTCCTGGAGTGCACTGACCAGTGTAGCCTTTTTGATGTTTTCATCCGTTATACCTTGCGCATCCCATACAGAGTTTATCACAAACCAGAACCGACTTGGATCTGCATTCCCTATACCTTGAAAGTTTGGTAACTTGATTGCGGCCGCCATCCCTGTTCTAGAAGGTGGTGAGGGTTGAGGTGGTGTGGGCAGATGTGACATGGGAAATGTTAGGCCCCTATACTACTAGTGTCACCCCTTATTGTTATTAGTACAAACCACTTATTATATAGATGTACCCACGTAGTGCCCATATTGTTACTATTGTGCCCCATAGAAGCCCACTATTGTTATTATTCTGCCCTTACATTATTATTGTTACGTCGGCTCTGATTATGTTATGACCCCTTAGACTCCTATATATAGAAAGGAGGTCTTTTCATTTGTATCATCCAAGAATTGTTCATTTATGTAATGTAAAGGAGGTGCCCCCTCGAAGAGGCTGAATTCTAAGGCGTTGATCTATCTTTTCTATCTTTTTTGAGCTGGTTTCATAACATTTGCTATCAGAGCTTTGGATTCTAGGGTTTCGCTGCTCCAAACGAGTCATCGTGGAATTTTCGCTATAACTTTTTTTCTGTGATGTTTCAAAAGTCACAAAAAAAACTCATTTTAGAAGACTTGGCGCTGAACTTTGGGTCCGAATTTCAGAGCGTTTCGCAAGATATTTTCGGAGATATGATCTGAGGAAGTTCGCCTTTTTGCAGACTCCTGAATTACACTCAAAACAGGTGACTTGGGGAAAATCGTCATAACTTTCTTTATGAGCATTGGATTGAAATTTCGTAAGAAGGTATAGAAAGAGAACAGACTGTAGTTTTTATTTATATATTTTTCAGAGTCAAAGGTTGAAACAGTGACACGTGGCACGTCATACAAGTTCGCTCTACTGAATTAGTCTATAATCAGGTCACTGTGGGAGATT
>APFE031611648.1:0-59366 GCA_000404065.3 Pinus taeda
ATCTCCAAAAAGTCTTTGACAATCATTCCAGGTTATTTGAGACTCCCAAAGGCCTACCTATTCATGATCATGATCATGGTGTTCATTTGATTCCAGGAAGTGTTCCTCCAAATGTGAGGCCTTATAGATGCCCCTATGCCAAAAGAGTGAAATTGAACATATGGTTGCAAAAATGCTTGAGGCTGGTATAATTCAACCTATCCAAAGTTCTTTCTTTGCTCCAGTAGTATTGGTGCACAAGAAGGATGGATCATGGCGCATGTGTCCGGATTATAGGGAGCTCAACAAGCTCACTATTAAAGATAAGTTTCCCATCCCTGTCATTGATGAATTACTGGATGAATTGCATGGATCAATTTACTTCACCAAGTTGGATCTTCGTTCAGGATATCATCAAATCAGAATGAAGACAGAAGACATTCCAAAAATAGCATTTAGAACTCATGAGGGTCATTATGAATTTTTGGTCATGCCTTTTGGCCTTACCAATGCACCTTCAACGTTTCAAGGGTTGATGAATTCAATTTTCAAACCATTCCTTAGAAAATTTGTGTTAGTATTTTTTGATGATATACTAATATACAACAAGTCTTGGAAGGATCATGTTGAACATGTTGACAGGGTGGTACAACTATTGGAGGAGAAACAATTATATGCAATAAGATCCAAATGCTTCTTGGAGTCCAAGAGGTGGAATATTTTGGTCATATTGTATCTCATGAAGGAGTTAAGGTAGACCCTAGCAAAATTAAAGCCATTAAGGGATGGAAAATCCCCACATCCATAAAGAATCTGCAAGGATTTCTTGGGTTGACATGGTATTATTGCAAGTTTGTTAAGAATTATGGGAGAATATCAGCACCTCTAACAACATTATTGAAGAAAGATGTATTTTCATGGACTGCAGAAGCAACAAAGGCCTTCAAACATCTTAAAGAGGCAATGTGCCAAGCACCGGTCTTAGCTACACCGGACTTCACAAAAACATTTATTGTGGAATGTGATGCTTCAGTAAATGGAATTGGTGCTATTTTAATGCAAGATGAGAGACCCATTACTTTTGAAAGTCGTCCAATCAAGGGAAAGTTTTTACACAAAGCTATTTACGAGAAGGAAATGTTGGCAATACTACATGCACTTAAGAAATAGTGAACCTACCTAATGGGAAGACAATTCAAGGTAAAAACGGATTATGATAGCCTTAAATACATTTTAGAACAAAGATTATCCTCTGAAGAGCAACAAAAGTGGGTCACAAAGATGTTGGATTATGACTTTGAAATCATCTACAAAAAAGGGAAGAAAAATGTGGTTGTAGATGCGCTCTCAAGAAAGGATGAGGATGTGGAAGCATTGTTGTGTGCCATTTCTATTATCCAACCATATTGGATAAACAAATCAAGGGAGGAATGGAGGAATGATGAAGAAGTGTGGGCACTTATTCAAAAGTTACAACAAGATTCCAGTACATCTGATACATTTAGCTGGAAAAATGATTCGTTATGGTACAAAGATGGCTTATACCTCTATAAGAATTCCCAACTAAAACAAAAGATTCTTATGGAATTGCACACTTCTCCCTTAGGAGGGCACTCAGGATTTTTAAAACTTACCACAGGGTTAAGAAGGATTTTTTTTGGGATGGCCTTAAATCAGATATTCAAAAGTTTGTGGCGGAATGTTTGGTTTTCCAACAAAATAAAGTTGAAACAATTAAGACACCGGGTCTATTACAACCTTTATCCATTCCAAGCCAACATCGGGAGGAGGTTTCAATGGATTTTATCACAGGTTTACCCAAGTCTGAGGGAAAGAGTGTCATCATGGTGGTAGTTGACAGACTTACCAAGTATGCACACTTTTGTGCATTATCACATCCATTTAAAGCTAGTACAGTTTCTACTGCATTTATGGAAACAATTCAAAAGCTACATGGAAACCCAAAGATTATTGTAAGTGACAGAGATCCCATTTTCACTAGAAATTTTTGGACAAAATGATTTTCTTGTCTTGGTACTCAGTTAGCTCATAGCTCATCTTATCATCCTCAATCTGATGGGCAAACTGAGATAGTAAACAGATGTTTGGAAGGATATCTTGGTTGCTTTGTATTTGATAGACAGACACAATGGGTCAAATGGTTGCCTCTGGCTGAATGGTGGTATAACACTTCCATACAGCAACAAAAATGACCCCATTTATGGCACTTTATGGGTATCAGCCACCATCCATCACATCATATTTAAGAGAAAATTCTAAGGTTCAAGCAGTGGAACATCACATCGAACATCAACAACAAGTCCTCCAACTCTTAAAAGATAACCTCGTGTTGGCACAAATAGAATGAAAAAATAGGCAGATCAACATCACAACGAAAGAAGTTTTGATGTAGGTGATTGGGTATTCCTACGGCTACAACCATATAAAGCAAATGTCCCTCAAGCAAGCTAAGAAGGATAATAAATTATCACCAAAGTTATTATGGTCCGTACAAGGGTGTTTGCAAATTATTGGTACTTATGCATACAAATTGAGTTCCTGCAGCTTCTCGATTGCACCCAGTTTTCCATGTTTCATGTTTAAAGAAGGTTATAGGTGACAAGCTCCCAGTTCGAACAATATTGCCAGAAATTGACGAGGAAGGAAAAATTATATTGGAACCGGAAGCAGTCATAGAAACAAGAACTCGACAGCTACGAAATTGGTCAATTTCAGAGTATCTTAGCAAGTGGAAGAACTTATCCGTGGAATATTCTACATGGGAGGATGAGAATTTTATACAAAAGCATCTAGAACTACTCAAGCGTTGAGGACAACACTTTTTTAAGGAGAAGGGCATGTTGGGTCCCTATAATACTAGTGATTACCCCATTACTATTGTAGTTGTACCCCTTATTAATATTGTTGTGCCCCTATTGTCCCCATATTGTTATTACTGTGCCCCATAGAATCCCTCTATTGTTATTTTTGTGGCTTTATATTATTATTGTTAGGTCGGCTGGGTTATATTGTGACTCCTTAGACTCCTATATATAGAAAGGAGGTTTTTGTCATTTGAATCATCCAAGAATTGTTCATTTATGTAATGTAAAGGAGGTTGCCCCCTCGAAGAGGCTGAATTCTAAGGCGTTGATCTATCTTTTCTATCTTTTCTTGAGTTGGTTTCATAACATAGGCTCCCTGAAAAATAATGTAATAATGGAGAATTTCTCTGGCATTATCTATGGTGGCTAATGGCCAGGTCTCACTGTCTCAAGAGCCATGGTGCTTCAGTCTGTTCCATAGCCATTGACCACATGATCCTGCCCATAAACTATACGCAACAAAGTGCAGCAAGGCTTTAGAAATAGCCAGTATTATGACTGAATTTTGTGACATTCATCCCCAGTCTTGCAAAAAAAATTTCAACGTAAATCCGATTTTCAGTGACCCTAAGAGTGGTGGCCATTCAGGCTTAAATTTTTTCTAAGCCGAAGTTATGCAAGGAAGGTTTATAACGTTAATCCCAGTTGAAGAAACCCTACGATGAAGATCTTTCGGGGGAATTAGTAATATTTGAGAATATTAGTAATATTTGAACGTGTTAATTTTGCAATGTAATAGAGCCGAGGATGCTGGCACTAACAAGAACACAGGAATGGATAGTCTCCCTCACATAAGGCCACCATACCAGGTCATGATGACATCCCAGCTAAAGACTCTACGCAGACATATTGATTTAGTAATGTGAATAATCTATTTAGAATGTTGATATAGTAATATTTAGAATGTTGATATAATAATTTGAGAATTGTTGATATAATAATTAAAGATGCAGTGTGAATTTGCAGATAATGATTAAAAATCTAGTTTGAATTTGCAAGAATTGTTTAATAATTAAAATTTCAACATCTTGTTTGAAGTCACAGACTTTCGCTATCTATTGGTCTGATCATGTCAGGTGATGTTTTCCACCTTTCACAGAAAATTTGGCATTTAAATGCAGGATGATCTCTTTACTCCATCATTATGATTGTTTGATTGTAGATCACACTCTTTTAACGACTTAATGGTAAATGATCTGCTGTCAATTCATTAGCTTTTGCAGATCACACTTTTTCATCCCTTATATTACCAATAAATTAACAAGAAGTTAGCATGACTCTTTGGTGGAAAAATCTTTGGAATTTAGGTTTGTGTAACCTCTTTGTGTAGCATCCAAGTTACAACCATTTGCACATAAATATGATCCACAAGGTTACCTCAAAGGAAGTGCATATTTTTTCAAAGTACAAGCACCAAAAGAAGCTCCTTCTCTTGTCAAGAATTCAAAGTGCTAAAATCATTATAGCTAAAATGTATTGTAGCCAATAGGTTTGTTTAGAGCTTCCTGGTTTTGTTTCAATCTTTATGTTGTAATTAATGAATGTAAAACTCGATAGCTATTAAAGATTTGTTAAGGGTTTGATATGGTGTTGCCTTCATGGGTGCGCTTGCAGGCGGGCCATCTTATTAATAAAATAATTTTATTTTGTGTTTTGGGGAGGGATAACCTTCCCAGTCATCTGATCCAGTTTTGGGTCGGGTGGCAGTGTCTCTTCTTGTTTATGGTGTGGAATATTTCTTTGGTTGTTTGATTTCTTAAAGCCCTTAGAGTAATCATTTAATGACCATAAGGATCTCGAGATACATTCAATAAACATCTTTCTCCTAACATAAAGTTACGATTGCGTAACTAGATATTCAAAATATTTTATTCTACAACATACATCAATCTATCCTAGCACATAAAGGTCATGAATCTGTAGACTTAAAATTGTGATGGTCCATCAAATGGTGCGACAAATAATTTCAAAAGATAGTTTTCTTTTTAGGATTCAAGTCCTATAATGCCACCAATATTCTTAAGCTTTATTTATTCTTATATTGAGACAACTCTCTAAGTTTTACCTTCCAATTCATGTTTTCTATGGAATAATACTATAAAATTAGTGGTTTTCCATATTGTAATAATGATTAAATTCTTGATTATTTACCTTATCAATATTATATGTTGTGCGAGTTGTAATTATGGTCATATTTTTTATTATTTACATTAACAATGTTATATGTTGTGTGAACTGTATATAGTTGGCTGAAATGCATCTTATACCAACATTTATTTAAGTTGTGCTTTTTAGTATAATAATGCTAGATTTTGTTAAACCTGTATAAGAAAATGATCTTACATTTAGACTGTAGGATATGTGAATTAGTATTGATCACAGAAATGTTTAAAAGCAGAGACCAGTACATAATTCCTTACCTTGGATTATTTTCCATTCTGTCTAGTAGATATAATATTATGAGCTTTGCCATGAGATAAAAGGGTACACACGTCATAACTGAAATAACCATTATCTTTAACTGTATATCAACATAGATTAGGCATATATATATATATATATATATATCACCACCCAAAACATATAGCTAAATAAGTATCATATATATGTTAAATAGTTTTATTTACCTTATATGATGAAATGAAAGCATTCTACTTAACCATGTGAAATTTTGGAAGGTTATATTATATGAGAGAGATGGGAATAAGTGGTAGATAGTGTGTTATTGTACTAAGCCTGTAGGTATAACCAAAGGGTCGCTAGCCGACTTAGCTGCTAGAAGCTATGGAGTCATAGCTCCTTGACAAACATTAGAGTAGGCTTCAAAGTGCTGCTTTAAAATTGTATCTCGTAGATATAGATAAGAGTGATAAATTTACATCTCTCATGGTTAATAATATAAACTCAATTTATAATGATTATTAGAAAAATAAATTGTGTGTTGAATATGTTAATTGCTTATTCTAAAATCAGGGTATATTCTAGATTTATTTTAGCTTTTGGCTCATGAGTAAGGAAGTAATGTAGAATCCAACTTGATTAATCTCAAGGGAGATCATGGCTCCTAAACAACGAAGGCAAACCCAACGCGACCTTGAGGTGGAAACCCCACCTCCCACCACTACAAAAGTTGGAACCCCAGCTAAGAAAGCTATATTACATTCCCTTGGAGAAATGACAAATATCTTTAAGGATTGGGTTGCAAGCCAAAGACAAGATCAAGGAAATGATCAAGGTAAAGGAAGGGAGTTGGAACAAAAATAGAGGCAAGACCTAAATTTTCAATTCAATGCTAGAGATGGACAAACAACCCTTGATATTATGAAAGAATTCCAAAAATACAAATTACCGAACTTTACGGGGCAAGAGGGGGGTTAAAAAGTAGAAGCGTGGGTAATTGGTGTCAAAAGAGCACTTAGCTTTAAGGCATACACTTCAAGGGAAAAGGCCCAAATATCAATTAGTCTACTAAAAGGAGACACTCTATTATGGTGGGTAAATGAAAAAACAAAGATGCAAGTCACCCCATAACAAGTCACTTGGGAAATATTTGAGGAAGCCTTTCGAACTAGGTACTTATCAGAGGAGTACAAACACCAACAAGTGGGGGATTTCCATACAGTGCGACAGAATGGTAGATCTATCGAGGACTATGAAGCTAAATTCTATGCGTTCGTCCATCACATGGATTATATGGCTGATGATCAACGTCAAGTAGAAAGATTCTTGCATGGACTCGATCCCTTGGTCTGAGCAGAAGTCGCCATGTGGAAACCCACCACTATGGTAGCAACCACTAGTTTAGCCAAACAAGTCTTGAAGACGATAAACATGAAAAAGTGAATGGTAGTTGATGAAAATATAGGGAAGGAACATTCCACAATGAGGGTAAACAGACCAGGGGGGTAGCCATATAGATTCTAGGGAAGACAAAACAATGTTTCTCAGATCGCTAGTGCAACTTCTTAGCTACCTCCAGGAGGACATAGGGGTCAGTCCTACTTGAGAAACACTAATAGTGGGGGTAGAAGATTTGGTGGCTAAGTACAGGTACACTGTAAGAATCAAGAAAAAGTAGAATGTTGGCAATGTGGAGGTCCACATTATAGAAGGGATTGTCCAAGTTATCAAATCGGGATTAAACATCAGGGACAAAAAGCAAAAGAAGGAAGACCACAAAACCCACACCACATTCATGCAGCCAAAAACCATCGCCAAGCTGAGCACCAAGCCACAGTAGTAGAGTCCGCAGGTATGATCAATAACATCCCTCTATTTGTGTTAATAGATCCAAGTGCCACTGATAGTTTTATTTCTCCTTCAACAATACTTAGATGTGGATTGATAGCTCATGAGCAAAGTAACTTTAGAATGGTAGAGATGGCATTAGGCTCCCAGCAATTAGTAGGGTCAATGCTAAGAGATTGCAGTGTTAACATTGGGGGGTGTGATACCAAGATGAACCTATATAGCACAACTCTAGGGACTTATGACTTAATTGTAGGAATGGATTGGCTTGAATCTCATCAAGCTACACTGGATTGCTATAATAAGACAGTTCTCTTAAAAAATGACCAGGGAGAAACCATAGTAATAAAAGGGTTAATAAGTGTATGAGGAAATGGTGCAAGATTTATGCGGTAGAGATGGTTCGTGCCAATGAGAAGTCCTCGAATAAGTTGCACCCACTACTTTCTGAATTTGCAGATGTATTCCCTCCAGAGCTACCAAGTTTGCCTCTAGTATGAGAAATCAATTTCTCCATTTCTTTGAAACCAGGAATCGAACCCATATCCAAAAAACTTTATTGAATGACTGTCCTAGAGCTTAATGAGTTGAGTATATAGCTTAAAGAAATTCTTGATCAAGGATTTATCCGACCCAGTGTGTCACCTTGGGGTGCACCAGTGATCTTTGTAAAGAAGAAGGATGGAACTCTTAGGTTATGTATTGATTATCAAGATCTAAATAAGGCCACCATTCGGAACAAGTACCCCATGCCTCGAATAGATGACCTCTTTGACCAACTAAAGGGAGCTTCAATATTTTCCAAGATAGACTTACGGTCAGGTTATCATCAACTAGGAATCAAGGAGGAAGACATACCTAAGATTGCATTCAGAACGTGTTATGGACACTATGAGTTTATTGTTATGCCATTTGGTTTGACTAATGCCCCGGCAGCCTTCATGAACTTGATGAATAGTGTCTTCCGAAAATATCTATACCGCTTTGTCCAAGTTTTCTTGGATGACATCCTCATTTATTCCCGCAATGAGAAGGAGCATCTAGAACGCTTGAGATTGGTACTTCAATGCCTTAGAGAACATAAGTTATATGGGAAACTTACTAAGTGTTCCTTCTTTGAGAAAGAAATTCAATATCTAGGTCATATGATTAGTGGGGAAGGCATTGCAACGGATTACAGTAAGATTGAAATTATAATGAATTGGCCTACTCCTTGGAATGTTAAGTAAGTACGCAGCTTTATGGGGTTGGCAAGCTATTATATAAGATTTGTAGAAGGGTTCTCACAGATAGCTAATCCCATCACCCACCTCCAAAGGAAAGGGGTTAAGTTTAAATGGACAAGTGAGTGTGAGAAAGCATTTAATGAGCTAAAACATCAACTAACAGCTGCACCAATATTAAAGGTACCTGACATGAACAAGGACTTTCATGTATGCACAGATGCATCAGGAGAAGGATTAGGTGTAGTTTTGATGCAAGATGAAGGGGTATCGCTTATGCTTCTCGTAAACTCAAGACCCATGAAATCAATTATGCTACTCATGATCTGGAGTTAGCGGCAGTTGTAATGGCCTTGAGACTATGGAGACATTATCTGATGGGGCGTCAATTTGAATTAAGAACAGATCATAAAAGTCTTGAGTATATCTTCACCCAAAAGGACCTTAATGCTCGACAGCGACACTGGAGTGAGCTATTTAGTGATTATGATTTCAAGATATCCTACATCAAGGGGAAGAAAATAAAGTTGCAAATGCTTTAAGTAGGAGACTTAGACTTCATTCAATATCGTCATTAAGGATAGATTTGAGAAGCTGAATTCTCAACCTCCTAGTAGGGGACCCGCAATACCAACAAATAAAAATTGCCTTACAAGAAGAGGTACTTGTGGCGACCAGAAGGGAAGGATACACCTTAGATAATAATGGATTGCTGTGATATAAGAGTAGGATGTACGTCCCAGGTGATGATGAACTTCAGAAATTAATAATGAAGGAAGCCCACCAAGCCCCATATGCTGCACATCCAGGAGTCCAGAAAATGTACGCGGATTTAAAGCAACTATTTTTCTAGACAGGAATGAAAAATGGTATAACAAAGTTTGTGGCCCGATGTTTAGAATGTTATCAGGTTAACGTTGAACATCGTCACCCAGCAGGTCTTTTACAACCCCATGATATACCAGAAACTAGTGGGAAGTTGTTTCACTAGATTTTGTTGGAGGCTTACCTATGACATCCCAAAGACATGACTGCATTATGGTTGTTGTTGATAAATTAACTAAGAGTGCTCACTTCATTCTAGTTAAGACCACCTTTGAAGCATCATCTATCACTCAAATTTTCCTAAAAGAAATAATTCGCCTTCATGGTGTTCCCATAAAGATAATATCTGACAGAGATGCATGTTTTACTTCCAGATTTTGGAAAAGTCTATTACAATCTATGGGAACACAACTGAACATCAGTGCAACATATCACCCAGAGACAGATGGGCAAACAAAAAGAGTAAACCAAGTATTAGAGGACATTCTAAGAATGTATGTCATGGATCAACAAAACCAATGGGAGAAATACCTTTCCTTAGTCAAATTTGCATACAACAATAGTTATCACAGTTCAATTCAGGCATCTCTCTTCGAAATCTTATATGGAAGACCATGTCGTACTCCATTAAGTTGGGATCGATTAGAGGATTGAGTCATGTTGGATCCTGGAATTCTCCAAGAAATGGAAGAAAAAATGGCCACAATCAAGCAAAGACCAAAAGAAGCCACACGTCAAAAAAGTTATGCTGATGCAAAGAGAGTTGATAGAAATTTTGAGGAAGGAAGCCAAGTTTTTATTCGAATCAAACCCTTTAAAAGTCCCTTTAGGATTGGTAAAGGAAAAAAGTTTTCCCCTAGATTTGTTGGGCCATTCACGATCCTAGAAAGGATTGGACCAGTTGCTTATAAGCTTGAGCTGCCATTCCATCTAAGAAGGACGCATAATGTGTTTCATGTTTCTATGCTTAGAAAATATGTACCCAACCCATCCCATGTTCTCAAATTTGAAAAATTGTAGGTTTCCGAGGAGGGAGTCCTTCAAGTCGAACCATTCTGTATATTGGACCGCCACGTTCGTTGACTCAGGAACCATGAGTTTGAGCAAGTCAAGGTCCAGTGGGACCAATATTGCCTAGGGTCAGCTACCTGGGAAGATGCAGATGTTATTCTTAATGACTTTCCTTTTTTACTTGATTAAAATGTGTGGTGAACTAATTAGGAGTACTTAATTATTGTTTAAATTTTACGATACATCTAAATCGTACACTATGATTTCAGTTTAGTTATAATGTTACATGAGGATTCGTGATATAATGTGGTTCTCATAGTGATGATGTATCCTTATGATCAAGATATTATGCCAAGGTATATTAACATTTACTACGTGACGATAAGTATTTAATGATGAATACTCATATCATATGCATAACATGGCATAGTAATTATGATGCTATAATATGAGGTTTATTGACATGTGGTTCATTATTATGTGAAGTCATGATATGTCTTTGATGCAAATATATTGATGTTATAACTTATGGTGGTATTGCATGAGGTGAAGCATGTGATAGTTGCATACAAATTTATGATATGCAAGAGCATGCAGTTCGTTATTATTCATAATGTTCCGATTAGCAAGGATGAATGTTCTCATGATGACATGCAAGACTTGGCATGTGGATTATTTTCTATAATACTATGATGGTATAGCTAATGCATTGGTTGCAAGACTCCACAAATAGGCCGAGAGGGCCATTTTATTTGATGATCTTGTGCGAGCCCATACGCACGAGGGAGAATAAGTAATACCATATGGGTTGGGGACAAACTCAATCAACACTACATATGCCAGTGATTTCTTTGTCTTGTATAGCTCTTGATGGATAGCTCTTGAAGGGCTATGGGACCATCTTGAGGAGGCCAAGTGCTTGATGTTCTAGGCTAGATGCCTAGTATGGTATTGGGATGTCGAAGTCTGGTGGGGGTGTAAGGACTTTGATGCCTAGGTTTGTGTGCCTTAGTGAGTTGTGGAGGGAGTGGGACAACCTTATGAGATGTCGGTGACATTGAGCACTATACCGGATGCCTGCCTTGGGGCAGAGGAGGTCTGAGTCAGGCTCAAGCCTTGGGGCCAGCCTTGGACTATGATACAGACCGAGGAGGCTTATGCCTAATTCTGAAAATGGAAGGCTTATGCCTGATTTCGAAAGTGGAAAAAGGGATAGAGATTCCTTGGGATTTCCTGGGTGTTGTGGAATTTTTGATGCCTGCTAGTTATACTAGTTCAGTAGAGGGTGTCGGGACTGTTACATGATGTAATAAATAACAAAAA
Organism: Pinus taeda; assembly: GCA_000404065.3. Classification (NCBI taxonomy): domain Eukaryota; kingdom Viridiplantae; phylum Streptophyta; class Pinopsida; order Pinales; family Pinaceae; genus Pinus; species Pinus taeda. The sequence continues at coordinate 11,495 of APFE031611648.1, forward strand.
TGTAATGTCCCTTAATAATAAATAATAAATAATATTAAATATTAAATATTAAATAATAAAGCAATAAATAATAAAAATAATAAATAAAAATAAATAAATAAAATTAATAATAAATTAATTACATGCTTTAAATAAATGTAAATAAATGAAATAAAAACAGAAAATAGTAATAATAATAAATAATAAATTAATTACATGCTTTAAATAAAATGTAAATAAAAGAAATAAAACAAGAAAAATAGTAATAATAATAAAGAATAAATTAATTACATGCTTTATATAAATATAAATAAAAGAAATAAAACAAGAAAAATAGTAAGAATCAGTAAAACTATCAAAAAGTAAAAACAAAAGAATAAAACAAAAAAGCAGTAAGTTGCATGATTGACACATGGAGTGTGTACATGTGGTTCTCCTTCTAATGTTTGCTCTATTTAATAGATGGTGAGGAAGATGAGAGGCATTCCATCATTCCAAGATTCTATCATTCATTCTCTTGGGAGAATAGTGTTCTAAGGCGGAGGAGTCACTGGCAGTAGTACGTTGATTGAGGCTCGGGGTTGGCCAGTTGTAGCAAGTACTTGCGCAATTGAGCCTACGGTTGGGTGGAGATTCATCCCCAAAACCTTGTTGCCATTAGCAGACGTCAACCACAGGTAACATAGGTAAATGCTACTCTAATTTAAATTTGATATTAATTAGAAACTTAATTGCATATTTATTTTGGGTTGTTACACAAATGATAGTTAATCTAGAAAATATTGTGTTTAGAATGAAGAAAATGAGGACCAAGTTGAGAACTGGGAAATTGATATACCACAATATTTTATCTAGTCCAATATATATGAAGTCCCAATGAACACTTATTTTTCTATACATGTTCCATTGGTAGTGTAAGAAATATTGAATGGTATAGTACAAATGATGTGATTCCTTTTATTTGATTAAATTTGTTCTTCCTCTATTTTTGGTGTAGGTTATAAATTATTTATCACAAAAATGCCAATTTGACATTTCATTTGAGGTAAGAACATGTTCTATACTTCATATTTTTTATTGTAACATTGAAGCCACATTTCCTTGATGCAAATTATTTTAAGAATGATGTCTTGATAATTAACTATTACTTTATCCATTTCTTGTTTGTGATAGAAAATAAATCAAGAATTTGATGAGGCAAGGGTATGTCTTTTCACATAAGTAGTGTCCTCATATTAAAAGACAAATAAGTACTTTAACAGGGCTTTAACTAAGCAAGAACGGGCTCATTTCAATAAGATGAAGTTTTTTTTTGTAGCTCTAATATCTTGGTCACTCTTAATGGTTTGTTTGTTTGTTACATTTGGATCATTTTTCCAAGTTTGAAATTTTTGGATTTGTTTTTGTTAAAAGTTATGATCTATTAAATGCTTCTAGTTTTCATTTGATGTTTAATTGAATCATTTGTTAAGGCATAACTGGTTTCATCTTATTTTACCCATGATTTTTCTTTTCTCAAACATGGAAAATTAGTATATTATAGTTTAACTAAATATTTTCCTTATTATTACATATGTTTTTATACATTATAAAGGAATCACAAATATTCTACAACGTTTTTTAATTTTTAGAAGATTAAACAAGAATTTGCAGTACTTTATAACCTATTAAAAAAATTCGCCGAGATTTAAAAAAAATTATAATTTAGTGAAAGTTTCACCAAATAATATATATTATATATATATATATATATATATATATATATATATATATATCTTATTGAAAAAATAGCCTATACATTTTATTATGTACCATGGGGATTCACCCATTTATGATACATATAAATTTGGGGGGTTTCTTAAAATTTTCCCTGGTCCTGTTAGTTCTTAAAAGCTACAATAGGAGCTCACATATGTCGTTCTTCAACAATCATATAAAGAACATGACAGAGGGCTCATACTATTTAGAATTTAAAAGTGAGATTATAGTGTTGCTCTGATGCGAGCAGGCGTATTCGGTACCCCGGTGGAGTCACTCAAGAAATCGCAAACATTGCTTCGCTACCAGTAGGCTTATTTAGTACCCCAGCAAAGTTACTTGTTTCACCTCTCTGTGCAGGAAGTCTTTCTCATCTTTCACCCTTATTTTATTTTCAATATGCACATTGGCATCTTATAGGGATTTATTGCACTAGGGCAGAGGAGCGATCCCGACTTTTTTTACAGGCAAGAGAAGTTGTTTCTTCTTTGAAAAAAACTAAAAGTTGTTCTGAGTTAACTATGTTCTTGTGCCATATTTCTACATCACACCTGTAGCCGATAGGTGGATAATCAAAACATAATATAGACTATCAAAACTAGATCGGAAACAAACTTCAGGTTAGAGATATCGGTCTTATGAACTGATAAGAGTTCCCCACCAGTATCCAAACATATTTTCCTTGTTAATAAGATAGACCCATGTATAGATAAAGGGACAAGGTTTCAAAACCAATATCTACTATAGGTTGCCTCTTGAAGTGGCCACAACAACCACACAATTTTTGGTTTGAGTTCCAACACTTCGGACAAGGCAATTGAATTACATGAATGGAAATAGTAGACACTATTCATGGATCATTTATGTACAATCTTGTAAAGTACATGTAGAGGACAAACCTAAAATAAGAAGCAGGATGCAAGATGCAAGGGAATGAATGTTGAATGTAATGCAATGTGAATAAGAAGAAAATGGAAATCAAAGTGAATATACTGCTAACAAAGAGCTATGCAATGTTTGTACAATCAATTACAAAAATGAAATGCCAAGTAGATGTGACTATGTACATGAATACAAGCATGTAAAATTATTCTAATAAGAAAAGAAAATGAACCTAAACCTAAATCATAATCTAATAAGCAAGAAGTTTTGAATTAAGTGAAATCAAACTTCCAATGAAACCATAGGAGCTTCTTCTGACTTGTGAACAAAAATATATATAGAATTAGTAACATCATAAAACAATGTGCAAAAATAAAAATATATTCCTCAATGGCTTGCACATAAGAACAAAGGTCACATCTAAAAGTAATATAATTAAAAAAGGAACGTTCTAACCAGGCCACAACTTTATGTCGGTAAATAGAATGATACACAAAATCATCATGGAAATTCCTCATGAATGTGCTTCCATCTGCACCTCCATTCATATAAAGTACAATATAAAAATCGAAATTTCTTGTTAACAATAAACTTTACTAAATAAGACTCCTCCAACCAGTCAACGATTTTGTCATGAAATTGAAAATGGTAATCATGAGAAGCTTGAAAATCACTCATAGATAAGCATCCATTAGATGAAAAGGTGCTAGGAAAGAGACTCATGAAGAAAACTGAATTTTATTTTTCTCAGAGATCTTACCACAATTGTGAGGACCTGACATAACCATCAACAGAAGTTGAAGTGCATCAACCTCTTGAAAAGTCTCAAAACTCTCAAATGATAAATCATTGAATTTTGGTGGCGTAAAAAAATCGATGGGTGGGTATGCACAACTCTCATTAGATGTGTCATCAAATACATTGTCAGAGCCACTAATTTGAGAAAATTTAACATTTAGCGCATGGAACCCTTCATGGATAAAGAATCTATATCATTCGGTCAGAGGACTTCATTGAAAATTTAGAGTTGTAAAATCTTCTTCCTCACCTATTAAAGATGGAAAATTAAACATATCATGAACATTGGATTCAACCTCTTCATCTTGTAACTATGAAACAACACTATCATGTGCCTGATTTTAATCAATACTAGTAGGATAAAGATCTAAGGTATTTAGAGAAATTTTCAGCGTGGCAAACTCATCAAACACATAAGGGTACAATGAATAGTGTGTTAGAGATGAAGGTAGAAGAAAAGACTCAGATGAACAAATATTGATTGTAACTAAATCTAATTCAAAATTCAAATCTTACACACTCATATTAGCTTGAAAAACAATGGATCATACATGTTATGCTCTATGGAGTCATTTGAACACCCACTATCACCCAAGACAATGCCTTGGTCATGGAAGGGAGGTGAATGTAAGAACATATAACAATTAAGTGAATCAACAAAAAATCCATTCAAATGGTGATCAAAGGATGGAGCTTCAATGTGATTTTTCAAAAGGACCTTGCTCTTCTTCAACTAGGTATATTGAAGCTTCAAAAGTGTTGGACACCTAATCTGCCAAGGGTTAAGGTGTGGGACCTTAATGGTTAAAGGGATTCCAAAAGACGTTGGAATATGAATCCAACGGTCACGCCAATGTATTATAAACATTTACGTTAATAAGAAATGAAATTCACTGTTCTATCATTCATGATTGTTCACATTAATGTGTGCCTGAAAAAAACATGAAAATTTGGTTCCTCATCTTGTGTAGTTCCTTCATTACCTAATTCATCACAAACAAAAATTTCAATGTGAGTACAGGAGTGTATTAATTCATTAAGTAATTAAGACAATGGGGGATGAGAGAAGCTAGGGGGAACCATCTCCTCTTCGAAGGCCTGTGATTCTCTTTGAGTTTCATCAAAAACAGAAACACAGGTTGGCATAAAATCTTGTTGATTTGTAGATTGTGGATTTTTAGAATCATTAATATTCAGTTTTGATTCAAATTTATCCAAAGAAAGGTGAACCAATTTTTCACACTTTTCACACAAATAATTCCAATCCACATCTCTCTCAGGAAAAATATAACAAATATCATTAAATCTACATATATAATCATCCAATGATTCACCTAGCTTCATCCTCATCTTATTGATCTTTTCGAATACTTTATGGTGACTATATCCCTCAAAAGTATATAGAAACTCACCAATGAATTGTTGAATGGAATGAATAGATGTAGGTGGTAAATTTCGAGACCAAGCTTTGACACGACCTTCAAAGGTAAGAGTGAAAAAGTCTACATACTACCACTTCATCTGACATATGATTCGAGATACAACCTTCAAGAAATTGAGCAAGACGTTCTAATGCAAAAATTTGACTCTCACCATTAAACTTGTTTTTCGACAAGAGATAAGCTTCGATGGGAGTTTGGGAACATATTTCTCCATAAAAAAAAACTCCAAACAAAAGGTTCAAAAGAAGCCAATATAATATAGATAAGCCCCAAAATAGTTGACAGTGCTATATAATCTGCCAACACTAGGGGGTCTCCTTAGTATGAAGTCCCAGTTAGACCTCACACCGTTTTGGATAGGAACCCCATCCGGGATATCAGTCTAGCTTCCATCGCATATGTGTTTTACCATAGGATATCAAGTTCATAGAGATAAGTGGGAGACCAACTGTAACATGTCAAAATAATGAGGATGAAATCAACCCTCCATTGATAACTTGTAGAACATGATACAAGAACATAACAATAACATAATGAGTGAAATCATGCCTTAAGGAAGAATCAAATAGTTGAGACTAGCTAATGCATGCATAAGTAAGAGACTGCTAGAGACCAAATGCAAATTAGTTCACAATTAATCACTAACATTAACATATAAATTTGGAGGGTTTCTTAAAATTTTCCGTGGTCCTATTAGTCCCTAAAAACTACATTAGGAGCTCACATATGTCAGTCTTCAACAATCATATAGAGAACATGACAAAGGGCTTATAATATTTATAATTTAAAAGTGAGGTTATGGTGTTGCTCCACTGTTAGTAGGCGTATTCAATAGCCCAATGGAGTCACTCAAGAAATCACAAACATTGCTTTGCTGTGAATAGGCTTATTTAGTACCCTGACAAAGTTATTTGTTTCACCTCTCTGTGCAGGAAGCATTTCTCTTCTTTCACCCTTTATTTTATTTTCAATATGCACATTGGCATCTTATAGGCATTTATTGCATCGGGGCAGAGGAGGGATCCCGACTTGTTTTACAGGCAAGAGAGGGTTTTTCTTCTTTGACAAAAACTAAAAGTTGTTCTAAGTTAAGTGTGTTCACGTGCCATATTTCTACAGCACACTTGTAGCCAACAAGTGGATAATGAAAAAACAATATAGACTATCAAAACAAAATTGTAAACAAACTTCAAGTTAGAGATATCGATCTTATGAACTGATAAGAGTTACCCACCAATATCCAAACATATTTTCCTTGTTAATAAGATAGACCCATGTATAGATAAATGGACAAGGATTCGATACCAGTATCTACAATAGGTTGCCTCTTGAAGGGGCCACAACAACCACACAACTGTTAATTTGGGTTCCAACACTTTGGACAAGGCAATTGAATTAGATGAAGGGAAATAGTAGACACTCTTCATGGATCATTTATGTACAAACTTGTAAATTACATGCAAAGGACAAAGCTAAAATGAGAAGCGAGATGCAAGATGCAAGGGAATTAATGTTGAATGTAATGCAATGTGAATAAGAAGAAAATGCAAATCAAAGCGAAGATACTGCTAACAAAGAGCTACACAATGCTTGTACAAGAAATTCCAAAAATGAAATGCCAATTAGATGCGACTATATACATGAAGACAAGCATGTAAAATTATTCTAATAAGAAAAAAAACTGAACCTAAACCTACATCCTAATCTAATAAGGAAGAAGGTCGAAATTAAGTGAAATAAAACTTCCAATGCAACCATAGGAGTTGCCTCCAACTTCTGAACAAAAAGATATATACAATTAGTAACATCATAAAACAATGTGTAAAAACAAAAATATTTTTCTGAATGGCTTGCACATAAGAACAAAGGTCGCATCTGCAAGTAAGATAATTAAAAAAGGAATGTTCTAACCAGGCCACAAATTTATGGCGGTAAATAGAATGATACGCATAAGCATCCTGAAAATCACTCATGAATGTTCTTCCATCTACACCTCCATTCATATAAAGTACAATATAAATTGAAATTTATTGTTAATAGTAAATTTTACTAAATAAGACTCCTCCAACCAATCAATGATTCTGCCATGAAATTGAAAATGGTAATAATGAGAAGCGTGAAAATCACTCATAGATAAGAATCCATTAGATCAAAAAGTGTTAGGGAAAGAGTCTTGTGAAGAAAACTGAATTTTATTTTTCTCAGAGATCTTACCACAATTGTGAGGACCTGACAGAACCATCAGCAGAAGTTGAAGTGCATCAACCTCTTGAAAAGTTTCAAAACTCTCAAATGATAAATCATTTAATTTTGGTGGATTAGAAAATCGACAGGTGGGGATGCACAATTGTCATTAGATGTGTCATCAAATACATTGTCAGAGCCACTAATTTGATCAAATTTAACATTTAGCGCATGGAACTCTTCATGGATAAATAATCTATATCATTCGATCGGAGGACTTCCTTGAAAATTTAGAGTTGTAAAATATTATTCCTCGCCTATTAAAGATGGGAAATTAAACGTATTAGGAACAATGGATTCAACCTCTTCATCTTTTAATTGTGAAACGACACTATCATGTGCCTGATTATAATCAATACTAGTCGGATAAAGATCTAAAATATTTAGAGAAATTTTCAGCATAGCAAACTCATCAAACACATAAGGGTACAATGAATAGTGTGTTAGAGATGAAGGAAGAAGAAAACACTCAGATGAACAAATATCGATTATAACTAAATGTAAAATTCAAATCCTACACACTCATATTAGCTTTAAAAAACAACAAATCATACATGTTATGCTCTATGGAGTCATTTGAACACCCACTATCACCCAAGACAATGCCTTGGTCATGGAAGGGAGGCGAATGTGAGAGAATGTAACAATGAAGTGAATCAACAAAAAATCCTTTCAAATGATAATCAAAGGATGTCACTTCAATTTGGTTTTTCAAATTGGCCTTTCTCTTCTTCAACTAGGTATATTGAAGCTTCAAAAGTGTTGAACACCTAATCTGCCAAGGTTTAAGGTGTGGGAGCTTAACGGTCAAATGGAGTCCAACAGACGTTGGAATATGAATTCAACGGTCACGCAAATGTATTATAAATGTACATCTATGTTAATAAGAAATGCAATTAATTGTTCTATCATTATCGACTATTCACATTCATGTATGCTTGAAAAAAAGCGTGAAAAATTGGTTCCTCATCTTGCGTAGTTCCTTCATTACCTAATTCATCAGAAACAAAAATTTCAATGTCAGTACAAGATTCTATTAATTCATTAAGTAATCAAGACAATGGGGGATGATACAATCTAGGGGGAACCATCTCCTCTTCAAAGCCCTGTGATTTCCTTTGAGTTTTATAAAAAATGAAAACACAAGGTTGCATAAAATCTTGCTGATTTGTGGATTGCAGATTTTTAGAATCATTAATGTTCAGTTTTGATTCAAATTTCTCCAAAGAAAGGTGAACCAATTTTTCACACTTTTCCTGCAAGTAATTTCAATCCACGTCTCTCTCAGGAAAACTATAACAAATATTATTAAATCTACATATAGAATCATCTCATGATTCACTTGGCCTCATTCTCATCTTATCGATCTTTTCGAAAACTTTTTGGTGACTATATCCCTCAAAAGAAGATAGAAACACACCCATGGATTGTTGAATGGAATGAATAGATGTGGGTGGTAAATTTCGAGACCAAGCTCTGGCACGACCTTCAAAGGTAAGAGTGAAAATTATACATACTAGCACTTCATCTGACATATGATTCGAGATACAACCTTCAAGAAATTGAGCAAGATGTTCTAATGCAAAAATTTGACTCTCACCATTAAACTTGTTTTTCGACAAGAGATAAGCTTCGACAGGAGTTTCCATAAATAAAACTCCAAACAAAAGGTTGAGAAGAAGCCAATATAAGATAGACAATTTAAACTAGGATCATCTTGTCATATTCCCTCCTTCTAGCCCCAAAAGTGTTGACAGTGCTAGATAATCTGCCAACACTAGGGGGTCTCCCCATTATGAAGTCCCAATTAGACCTCACACCATTTTCGATAGGAAACCCATTCGGGATACCAGCCTGGATTCCATCGCATGTGTTTTATCATAGGATATCAAGTGCAAAGAGATAAGTGGGAGACCAAGTGTAATATGTCAAAAGAATGAGGATGAAATCAACGCTCCATTGATAACTTGTAGAACATGATTCTAGAACATAAAAATAACATAATGATTGAAAGCATGCCTTAAGGAAGAATCAAATAGTTGAGACTAGCTAAAGCATGCACAAGTAAGATAGTGCTAGAGAACAAATGCAAATTAGTTCACAATTAATCACTAACATTAACATATAAATTTGGGGGGTTTCTTAAACTCTTCCCTAGTCCTGTTAGTCCCTAAAAACTACATTAGGAGCTCGCATATGTCAGTCTTCAACAATAATATATAGAACATGATAGAGGGCTTATAATATTTAGAATTTAAAAGTGATATTATGGTGTTGCTCCTGCCAGCATGTGTATTTGGTATCCTGGTGGAGTCACTCAAGAAATTGTAAACATTGCTTCGCTGCGAGTAGGCTTATTTAGTACCCTAAAAAAGTTACTTGTTTCACCTCTCTGTGCAGGAACCCTTTCTCTTCTTTACCCCTTTATTTTATTTTCAATATGCACATTGGCACCTTATAGGCATTTAATGCACCAGGGCGGAAGGGGGAACTTGATTTGTTTTACAAGCAAGAGAGGTTGTTTCTTCTTTGAAAAAAAAAAATCTCTCGGTTAAGTGTGTTCGCGTGCCATATTTCTACATAAAACCTGTAGTCGACAACTGGATAATGAAAATACAATATAGACTATCGAAACCAGATCGGAAACAAATTTCAAGTTAGAGATATCTGTCTTATGAACTAATAAGAGTTCCCCACTAGTATCAAAACATATTTTCCTTCTGAATAAGATAGACCCATGTATAGATAAAGGGGCAAGGTTTCCATACCAGTATCTATAATAGGTTCCCTCATTAGGTGGCCACAACAACCACACAACTGTTGGTTTGGGTTCCAATACTTTGGTCAAGGCAATTGAATTAGATGAAGGGAAATAGTAGACACTCTTCATGGATCATTTATGTACAAACTTGTAAAGTACATTCACAGGACAAAGATAAAATGAGAAGCAGGATGCAATATGCAAGGGAATGAATGTTGAATGTAATGCAAGGTGAATAAGAATAAAATATAAATAAAAGTGGAGATACTACTAACAAAGATCTACGCAATACTTGTACAAGAAAATCCAAAAATGAAATGCCAAGTAGATGCGACTATGTACATGAAGAAAAGCATGTAAAATTATTCTAATAAGAAAAAAAAGATGAACCTAAACCTAAATCCTAATCTAATAAGGAAGAAGGTTAGAATTAAGTGAAATCAAACTTCCAATGCAACCATAGGAGCTACCTCTGACTTGTGAACAAAAAGATATACACAATTAGGAACATCATAAAACAATGTGTAAAAACAAAAATATTTTTCTGACTCGCTTGCACATAAAAAAATGGTCACATCTGCAAGTAAGATAATTAAAAAAGGAACATTCTAACCAGGCCACAAATTTACACCATTAAATAGAATGATACACATAAGCAACCTGAAAATCCCTCATGAATGTGCTTCCATTTGCACCTCCATTCATATAAACTACAAGATCAAATCGAAAGTTTGTGTTAACAATAAAGTTTAATAAATAAGACCCCTCCAAACAATCAATGATTCTATCATGGAATTGAAAATAGTAATCATGAGAAACATGAAAATCACTCATAGATAAGCACCCATTAGATGAAAAGGTGCTAGGGAAAAAGTGTCTTGAAGAAAACTAAATTTGATTTTGCTCAGAGATCTCGCCACAATTTTGAGGACCTCACATAACCATCAACAAACGCTGAAGTGCATCAACCTCTTGAAAAGCCTCAAAACTCTCAAATGATAAATCATTGAATTTTGGTGGCTTAGAAAAATTGACAGGTGGGTATGCACAAATGTCATTAGATGTGTCATCAAATACATTGTCAGAGCCATAGATTTGATCAAGTTTAACATTTAGCACATGGAACTCTTCATGGATAAATAATCTGTATGAATCGATTGGAGGACATCCTTGAAAATTTAGAGTAGTAAAATCTTCTTCCTCACCTATTAAAGATGGGAAATTAAACATATCATGAATAGTGGATTGAAACTTTTCATCTTGTAATTGTGAAACAAGACTACCGTGTGCTTGGTTTTAATCAATACTAGTAGGATAAATATCTAAAGGACTTAGAGAAATTTTTAGCGTAGCAAACTCATCAAACACATAAGGGTACAACGAATGGTTTGTTAGATATGAAGGAAGATGAAAAGACCCAGATAAACAAATATCGATTGTAACTGAATCTGATTCAAAATTCAAATCTTACACACTCATATTAGCTTGAAAAAACAATGGATCGTACATGTTATGCTCTATGGAATCATTTTAACACCCACTATCATCCAAGATAATGCCTTGGTCATGGAAGGGAGGTGAATGTAAGAGCATATAAAAATTAAGTGAATCAACAAAAATTCCATTCAAATGATGATCAAAGGGTGGAGCTTCAATGTGATTTTTCAAATTGACCTTGCTCTTCTTCAACTAGGTATATTGAAGCTTCAAAAGTGTTGGACACCTAATCCACCAAGGGTTAAGGTGTGGCAGTTGAACTGTCAAAGGGAGTTCAAGAGACATTGGAATATGAATCCAATGCTCATGCCAATGTATTATAAATGTACATCTATGTTAATAAGGAATGCAATTCACTATTTTATCATTCATGATTGTTCACATTCATGTGTGCATGACAAAAAGTGTGAAAACTCGGTTCCTCATCTTGCATAGTTCCTTCATTACCTAATTCATCAGAAACAAAAATTTCAATGTTAGTACAAGAGTTTATTATTTAATTAAGTAATGAAGACAATGGGGGATGAGAGAATCTAGGGGAAACCATCTCCTCTTCAAAGGCCTGCAATTCTCTTTGAGTTTCATCAAAAACAGAAACACGAGTTGGCATAAAATCTTTCTGACTTTTAGATTGCGACTTTTAGAATTATTAATGTTCAGTTTTGATTCAAATTGCTCCAAAAAAAGGTGAACCAATTTTTCACACTTTTCCCGCAAATAATTCCAATTCACATCTCTCAGGAAAATTATAACAAATATTATTAAATCTACATATAGAATCATTCGATAATTCACCTGGCTTCATTCTAAGCTTATCGATCTTTTTGAAAACTTTCTCATGACTGTATCCCTTGAAAGCATATAGAAACTCACCCATGAGTTGTTGAATGGAATGAATAGATGCAGGTGGTTAATTTCGAGACCAAGCTCTGACATGACCTTCAAAGGTAAGAGTGAAAAGTCTACATACTACCACTTCATCCGACATATGATTCGAGATACAACTTCCAATAAATTGAGCAAGTTGTTCTAATGAAAAAATTTCACTCTTGCCATTAAACTTATTTTTAGACAAGAGATAAGATTCGACAAGAGTTTGGGAACATATTTATCCATAAAAAAACTCCAAACAAAAGGTTCAAAAGAAGGCAATATAAGATAGACAGATTAATCTAGTGTCATCTTGTCATCTTCCCTCCTAGCCCCAAAAGTGTTGACAATGCTAGATAATCTGCCAACACTAGGGGGCTCCTTGGTATGAAGTCCCAATTAGACCTCACACCGTTTTGGATAGGAACCCCATTTGGGATACCATCCTGGCTTCCATCGCATATGTGTTTTATCATAGGATATCAAGTGTAGAGAGATAAGTGTGAGACCAAGTGTAATATGTCAAAAGAATGAGGATGAAATCAACCCTCCATTGATAACTTGTAGAACATGATACAAGAATATAACAATAACACAATGAGTGAAAGCATGACTTAAGGAAGAATCAAATAGCTGAGACTAACTAATGCATGCACAAGTAAGAGAGTGCTATAGACCAAATGCAAATTAGTTCACAATTAATCACTAACATTAACATGGAATGAGGAACAAAGATTCAAAGCCAACACACTGGCGACATGAAATGAAATAGTTCATAAACATGTAACCAATGTGCAAACCCACATACATAAAAAAGAAAAGCATGAATATTCATTACAAGTTCCATTAACATGTATGGGAATCAATGCATGAAATGAAAGCTTCTCATTAATATTGTCGCCCATTCAAGTACATGTACACAAGCTCATCAAAACCCAATAGTGGGATGAGAGTAGTTCATATCACCTTCATGACATAACACTAGCCTCACAATCCCTCCACCTATAAGCTACCAATATCAAGTTCCTTCAGCTCCTTAAGCACAAAATAACAATCAAGTTACTAGCCTAGCTTAAGTGCTAAAATTCCTCTTAAATGAGGCATGAGGTTACATTTATAGAAATGAAGATGGTGATCCTTCACCTTCTCCTATAAATTTTGGACTCCCTTATGACCTTTCAAATTCCAATTGACTCTTTATCTACCCTAGGACTTTTGAATTTCCACCATGAATTTTGAGCTTCTAAATGATCTTTCATGTTCCTTATTTTGTCATTTTCATGACTTCAATATTTGTCATTTATGATAGATTAATAATGATTGAAATTCAATGGGCCTTGACATAATATCTCGCGAGATATTGTGCTTTGTATATGTCTTCATCCCATTCTAGGGTTATATTGATGTTGAGTTTATTCCTAAATGGTTGTCATGTATTTATGAAGCATTCATATATGAATGACTAGCAATCACTCATAAACTTCAATCGTGCAAACACACACAACCATTAAATAGGAATCAAGATGAACACACCTTAATAAAATTAAAAGAAATTATCGCAAATAGAAATTGAATGGGTAATATTTCATAGCCCTATGATGATGGTATTACCATTTCTTGGATAAGTCTTCCTTGGTCCGTTGAATGGTTATCATTTTTTCTCTTTTGTGGTTTGTCTGCAACCCTAGTATTGTCTCCAAATGTTTTGTCTTTTTAGTGCATGACCACACTTTAATCCTAAAGTGCCTCACTTCTAATCTCATATTGTGTTACCTTAACATGGTTTTCTATCTAGCATGCTTCCCAAAGAAACACTTCATTATGGTATTGTTATCATTTTTCTTAATGCAATTTCTATACTCTCTTATCTCTCTAGTGCACTTTAATGTGGTAATACTCCTTTACATATGCATTTTGGCCTTTAAATATAGCCTCCAGTGCATTGGTTTGTTTGTGAAACCTTGTATCAACATATTATCAATGTTGTTGCCTGATGATGTTCATGCAACATATTATATTTCCTTTGCACACAACTTTTTTTCCTTTGGTGCATCATGGTCTTGTAGCTTCATGATGAACATGTCTTTCGAAAAATTATTCCTTCAGAGATTGTTATATACCTCTGAAAATAATATGATCGCTCTTAGTTTTCTCCTTTCCCTTCTCTACTTTATTGGTTGGTAGGAAAAACACCATTCAATTACCATACCGAGTCAAGGAATGAAGATCCTACAATAGATATCGACATCATGGTTCTGCTTATTGATTTTTGTTTGAATGGATCATATTTTGCATTCAAACATCATTGACCTTAAAAGATGTGTAGGCCCAAAAAAATAAAACGAAGAAATATTAGCCAAGAGCTCCTCATCATCACAATTTCCTTTTCAAAACTTTGCCCCATTGTTCTCTTGAGCCAGACAAAAGCAATTCCCATGCATGGTCTTATTAAACAAGATGCAAAAGAAAAGACATGACACAACAAGAAAAGAAAAAGCAATAGAATAGAGTAAATGTAAGACTTAAAAGAAAAACAACATGCAATATGGGAAACAAAAACAAAATTCAAGGTCAATGCAATGCAAAAAAAAAACTAAAATGCAACCAGACCTACTCCTAACCTAACTAGCTAGAAGTTCAAGACTAAGTTAAGTGAAATTTCCAATGTAGTCACCGAAGTTGCTTCCAACTTGTAAGTAGAAATATACGAGAAATTAAAAAATATATAAAGCAATGTGCAAAAGTGAAGATAACAACTTGAATACCTTGCACAAAAAATGGAAGAGAGGTGCCATAACAACTAATTTTAACCAATCTAAAACGCTACCTTTTCAATCAAAACAACAATGATACAAATCTCAAAGGTTTCTTGTGAATGTGCATTGGTCCATGCTTTCATTCTTAGCAAACAACATGAAAGATCGAAACTTATTATTAGCGATAGAGCTTGCTAAGTAATATTTTTCTAGCCAATCATAGATTCGATCATGGAATTCAAAAAAATCCTCTTGAAAACCCTGACATTCTTGAGAAGATGAACTTTCAATTAATGCATTAGAATCACAAAGATAATCTTGTGAGGGGAATTTTATTTGATCTTGTTCAGAAGCCTTATCAATATTGTGAGGACTTGACATAACCATCAACAAAGGTTGAAGTGCCTCAACTACTTGACAAGTATTTGAACTGTGAAATGATAAATCATGAAGATCAAAGGGTTCAACAAGATTAATCAATGTAAGACAACTATCATCAAATATATTAGTAGAAAAATGATCATTTAAATCACGGTTTTTAGACCCATTGTTATGATCAGATGGGTGGCTTAACATACAAGATTCTTGTTTCTCAATCAATTCCCTTTGTATTTGATTCCATACTAGACTAATAATATGAAAAGGCTTAGGGAGTTAAAAAAAAATGTTGTCCTTGTGAATATGGGAAACCAATTAGAATAACATGCTAACAAAAAGTTAGAAGGATATGTCATATCAAATATAGTATCCATATCAACATGGGGGTTTTGATCCACTAAATGATTCAAGCATTGAATGCTACTCAAAAGGATTGATTGGGTCAGAATGAAAATGATTAGCTTCATAACATTCACAATAGAGATTGGGAGTTGATTTTTCATAAAAGTTCTTAATATATATGAGTTCTTCGGCTAATGATGATCTTTATTTTGATTATCATAATGATAGACTTCGTAGCTTTGTGCATCTATGAAAGATATACATTCCAATGCTGGGTTCAATGCAATAGGTTTACATGAAGATGAATTAACTAAAACAGAATGCTCTATCTGATCAGAAACCCAATCTTGAAAATTGGGAAGCTTGACTTGGAAATGCTAAAAATATTTCAACAATGAGTTTGCATCCAGTGAAATAATATAGAGACATTTTTTTTGAAAGAAAATCTAGATCAATGAGATCTGAAGTGCCTCAACTCTTTGACAAGTCTCGAAATTTTCAAATGTTGGATAATTACATTTTGAGAGCTGAGTCATATCGTGAATTGCATGTGGGCAGCTGCTATTGGTTATTTCAAAAAGATATCTATTATCTAGATAACAACCATCTACATCACTCGTTTGATCATATTTTTCAACCTCAAGAAACAAATTACTTAAGTCATAAGGTTCTTCTGATTTTGTATCTAAGGATGTATACATGAGAGAAATCCCATGAGCAACCTGAACTAAAGAATTATCTAGATGCCATACTGGAAATTGCAAAGCATGGGATGGATTCTGGATGATTTGATTGCTTTCTTATTCATCATAGATTACCTCATTGCCTTGTGTTAATTCAAAATTTAGTTGATCAGATTGTAGATTCAAAGAGCATGGCATATTTTCATCACAAGTTAACTCATTACAAGGAATAGGACATAAAGGACAGTGATCTGATGAAGAAGTGTCCATAAAATAATCTTCTTTTACCAAATCAAATTTTATATTTAAACCTTTCAAATCAAAGCCTCCTCGAGAAATCAATAAATTGGTCAATGTACCTATGCATCCATCACCATATATATCAATAACGTCATTGTCATCAAAATGATGCATTAGAGAAATTTTCAGGTAAAAAATGGGCCTCAAAACAAAAATGTACAACAAAATCAAATTTATAACAATCAATAGGATAAAATATGATAATTTCAACCATGGGGGATGATTCACCATTTTTGGAGTAAAAAGGTTAAAAAAAAAACTACTTTTTTAACTTATATCCCTATGATTTAACTCAAATTTCGAGCAGGAGCACTTGTTGGATGCATAATTTAATTTTACATCCAAGGAGTTGTTAATTTTTCTTATAGATAATTTCATTTCATTATTTACACATTGAATTCACCCTGTTGGACACCTTATCCTCTAAGGGTTGGTGTGGAAGCTCAACAGCCAAAGGGAGTCCAAGGGACCACTTGGAATATGAATCCAAGGGTCACACCATGTACTATAAATGTATATCATGTCAATAGTAGATGTACTCTCATGCTTATCATTCATACTCTATTGCTTCCATGTATGTGTTTAACATGGTATCAAAGCCAGGTTATATCCTGCCCTGCTCATATTTGAGCCACTTGTTTTGTGGCCTCTCTGTACCTATCAGTTCTAGCATCAGTTTGAATTTCATGAATGTTTTATCAGCTAAATTCTAGCTATGATCTCTGCCCTGTAATTGTCATTTCCCCTTAGGAATGGAAGTTATTTGGAAGAGCGTTTTTGAGCGAGTGGGCATAGTCTCTAACTGTGTTTCATGATTGTTGGTTACGGATTTCTTTTGATGCATTGAGCATGTTTGTCTCTATTGGCATTCTCGATGTGCAGCGGAATTCATAATACCACTGCTCCCATACCAAGTTGGCTCCGGTCCACTACATCCTTGAAGAGATGCTCCTGGTGTTTGAAGTCCTGATAAATGCGTTGCTATGGGAGCTTTGTTATCTCTGTCAGTCAGGAACTATTGTTTTCCTATTGAAGTAAGCAGAAATTCTGCGTAGTCTCTAGAGGCATCTGCTGCTATTACATGCTCTAATGTTTTGCTAGTTCTTTTGTGGTATTCTTTTTTGATATTACTTAGGACATTCTCAGCACGAGTCACCACCACTCGCATAAGGTCTTCTTCGTCCATCCCATGTTTATGTTCAGAGAAAAATGGAAAAATAAAAAAAAGTATAACAGGGAAATAACCTTCCTCACACACTCAACTAGCAAAGAAAGATTTATGCATAGTTCAAAAATTATAAAGGGATTATAGCCCAACCTTGGTCTATGCATATTATATTCATTTCCTGCAACTGATAATAAAAATTCTGACTATCTATATGCAGAATACTTATAGACTTTGGAATAACTTCATTGCCTCAATTGTTTAAGGTATCCAACACATAAAAGAAGTGAACTGTCTGGCATTTCACTGAATTCTGGTTACTGCTAGTTTTATAACAACCAACTTATTGCTAGCTATTGTTGGTTTCTTACCAGAGAATCGATACCTAAAACGTCAAGAAGATTCCTTAATAGGTAATGGCATTTTCATAGAAGTCTATTACCAACCTCAAAACCTTTGCAAAGTATATTTCAGGAAATCAAATGCATTTGATAACAATTCATAGTAACTCTAGGAAGTCTTCTGGCCATATATGATATGCTTGTTTGACCGACCATAACTCAGTTGAAAATCGAGCACAAGAGATTTCCAGAAGTGACTTGTTCTATGGACTCCACTTCTTTATCGATTCATGGGATAAAAGGGAATTTTGTTCTATGGGATCTAGTGACCAAAGGAGAAGATCTCTCTCAAAATCCCGTGTGAGTTCTAATTGCAATCGTTTCAGGAAATCTTCCTCATACAACTGAGTGTATGTTTTCCTGATTTCTCTGCACTATGTTGCGGTTCTGTGTCCCAAAATTTCCATAATCAACTTCTCATTATGCCCCTATAGTTGAATGCAAATTTTTGGTTCTATGGTGTGAAATTGCTATAGTGTTAAACGTTGGTTTTGAATTATGGTTTGTCACTGACTTGTAAAGCTGACTTGGGAACACAATTGAAGCATTCCTGGTAACATAGTTTGGAAGATCGAATAAGGTGATTTGTTGGCTCTTTTGTTGGTATTATGATACAGGTATGACTCAAGTGTTGTCCTTGATGGCAACTCACTCAGATGACAGATCATAGTTCAGATTCACAAAATGAAGAAAGAAAGGTATATGCAAGTTCACTATATACCAAGTAGTGTATACACGCAGCTTCATTATATACAAAGGCGTGTATAACGTACACACGCACTTTCACAGAAATAAAGGCGCGTACATGTCGGAAAACTAAGTTTTGGTCTGTGGTATTTGGTCCATGGTATTAAGCCTAGGTATTAGGTCCAAGGTATTAGTCCTACGTGGTTTTGGACCATGGTATTGAGAGAGGCCTAAACCTATATAAGGAGAAGAAGATCATTAGGCTAATGGGCAAGTATTCAATTAATGAATATCTGATGAAGTGTGAGATCTAGTATGCTGGTTATGGCTTTGTGATGCTTTGCTTGATCTGAACCAAGGGTGCACCTATGCGGTTGATGAAGGCTGATGGATTGGGATCATGAAGACTAAGATGTATTATCATTATATGGTATGATCATGAATAGATCTGAATACTGACGCATGTCTTATCTTATGTTCTGGGTATATTTGAAGTTGAAAATTGAAGTGAAGGTATAAGTAATTATTTTCATATTTGTACGTGGGGTCCCTTTGGTGAAAGAGCATATACACGCTAGTCCAACACAGTCAAGTAGCGTATACTTTATGAGATTTGATGTTTGAGGTTGTTGTTGGTTCTAGTGGTTGTTGCAAGGTTCTGTGCTCTGCTCTGTGTTATGGTGACCATGTTTTGATGACAAGGTTTCAGTGATTTAGTTATAGGGTGATTCAGAGTTGATGGTTATATTAAAGTAGTGATTGTTTTGTATTGATGGATATAGTCTGAAAATTTATGAAACGTGGTCCCTGGAAGAAAAGAGAAGGTTGTGGCCTTTTATAGGTCATCACCTATGTACTAGTACATCAGCTAGTACAAGAGCTAGGGGGTTGCAGCTCCCTTCGAGTAGTAGCTGGAGAACGAGAGAAGGTTGTAGCCTTGTACAAGTGGGTGCCTGCGTACTGGTATGAGTCCGCGCCAGTACAAAATTGTAAAAAGAAGTTTCTTATTAAAAGGAAGATAGAGACAATTTCAGTAGGTGGTTTTCACCCACATTGGGTTTCCACCTTATATCATGGTGTTCATATGTGCTTCTTATGTGTGATGATCTCTTATGTTTTACTGCACCTGTTTACTGTTTATATGGTTAATAATGTTCTGATGCACTCATTAAAGATCAACTAACTAAATAATAAGTTTATTGGATATACGCTAGTTGCATTAAACACAGTTGCGTATACAGGCGGGTTTCCTTAACTGAAGTAGCATATATGAATATGATAATGGAAATGAAAAGATTATTGATTTGCTAATATTGATTCACCCCACCCCCCCGATCTCAGTGTTATTTCCAACATCTTTAACATCAGTGGTGTCATTGGTTCATCACTGTGCATTAGCGGGAAGGTATCCCATTTTCTATGGTCGCATAAAACTCTAGTAGCCACACTCCAGGCTCGCGGAGTAGCCACACTGCCTTTGTTTTTGTCATTACTTATGGTGTTTGTTAACACTCCTGGTTTATAAGTGTGTTGAAATCTTTTACGCATTGAATGGTGCAATCGAAATTGGTATATATGTGCTGAAGCTCCGTGAGAGGAGGGTGCAAGTTCGAAACTAGTATATATGTGTTGAAGCTTCATGAGAGGAGGACACAAGTTCAATTCATGATCATGAGGCATTGCAGTTATTGTTGGAGTTTGTCTCTAGTAAACTAAAGGTAGAAGATTTTTATTCCTAAAAAAAAAATTGCAATCACAAGATTGGAAGAAGCAGTCACTAAGTAAAACTGCCTTGCACGTAAACTGTAGTTTTTGGATACAATATTTGATCAAATCTCTATAGAACTATACAAAGGGAATCATTCACCACTTCTCTGTGAGCACATATATTACAATTGGTGGTTGAACTGTGTAGAAACAAATGAATCTTTGTCTCTATGCCCATGTCTTTGCATCATTTTCACAAGTTATGGAAAAGCTTTCACACAACTTATTGTTTTGAGAATGCTTGAATTTTTTTTTGTTCATATATAGCACTGTACATGGTTAAGAGTCCAACCGAAGGTTTCTATTCATCCTATAGTTAAATATATTTAGCACTGGGAACTATTTCTATGTGTGCAAGCCAACACCGTTTTTCTGGTTCAATTATTGTGAAATGGATTGACTTGATGATGCATTGGAGTTGTTAAAAACGTTAATTCATTCCATTGTTGATGGGATGGTAAACATCAACACACTCTTGCTAACATTAGAACCTATCTACAATATGCACAAGAAAACATTGAATTTTTGTAGCTTGAATTACGCTTACAACGAGATGAGCTACAACAGTGTAATCATCATTTTGAACTTGTTTCTATTGAGAACAATTCTCTTTTTGAGTCAGAAATTGACTCCCATCAACATGCAGAAAATAATCAAGTCATTAAAGTTGAGGTAGATTCAAGAGCAGATGTGCATGCAAATTTAGAAGTCTAGCCTACACTTCCCAAGCCAATCGTCAGACCTTGGGAAGAGCTTGTCCATAAAAAGAACATAATAGGTCTTGGATATGATAAGGAGGTTTCCTTTCACATTCCAGATTACTCAAAGCCCATCCAGTTTTAGAGTGTTGGATTCCTTCATGATAGTTCACCTTCACATATTCTAGATTTTGCTCCTCCACATTCACAACCAAAGGTTGTTAAATGCCACCACTGTGACCAAGTTGGCCATATGAAAGATCATTGTTTTTATCTTCATCCATGTAAGCATTGTCATAAAACCAGTCATTCTTTGAATAGATGCTTCAAAAACAAGTCTCCTGCAAGAACAAAGATTCATCTTGGATGGATCGCTTCTTGGCAATGGGCATCAACAGCTAAGAAGATATTTTAGTCATATGCCAGAACTTGTTCTAGAGTATTAAACAATCTTGCAGTTGATTTTTCTTCATAATCACATATTGTATATGTCAAGGAGGGAAGTGATGGTCATCTACAAGTTTCAAAGCCACATCAAATGAGCTTGAGCCACAACCTGCTATACCAAATTCAGAGTTGTAGCCAGAGACAAAGATGCCCTTGAGCATGCCTTCAGTTAATGATGCCTCTTCAAAGAATTGGAGTAACTTCCTCTAGCAGAAGACTTCATCTTCTTTCCAGTTTTGGAAGAGTTCTAAGAATTGCATTAAGCATTCCAGAGTTGGTGGTAATCCTTAAACCATCACAGGTTGAGACCTCCTTTTCAGGTTGAGGTTCTCCCTTTTATTCGAGGCGAGACCTACCTTTCATGGTTGAACGTTTCCCTTTTCAAAACATTAGGAGCACTTCTTCTAGTAGAAGACCTCAGCTTCTTGCCAGACCTAGAAGATTTATTAGAACTACACTAAGCGTTCCAGTGTTGGTGGTCATCCTTAAACCACCTCCCTTGTATCAACATTTCAGAGAGGACATTTAGCCTAGTGTTGCCATGCATTTTTTCACATTTCGTATTATATCTCTCTTCTTGGACTCATACATACCCCTTTGAATTAAGGGGGGGAATGTTGGACACCTAATCCTCTAATGGTTGGTGTGGAAGCTAAACAACCAATGGGAGTCCAAGAGACCACTTGGAATATGAATCCAAGGGTCACACCATGTACTGTAAATGTATATCATGTCAATAATAGATGTACTCTCATGCTTATCATTCATACTCTGGTGCTACCATGTATGTGTTTAACACACCCCACAACATCATAACATTATTTAGTTTTACAACCTTATTCAGAAACATATGCAATTATATAGAAAGAGAAATATCATCATCAATGCAACAAAACATAAAGGAACAATAGAAGAAAATCATTCACACATAGAGAGACTGGGATTGGCTAGAGACAAAGGCAAAACCCCACAAGGGGGAAAAACCTTTAAAATTCATCTCCTTATTACATTGTCATTAAATGTTTCAACAAAGAGAGAGTACAATGATCCATATCTTCAACCATAAAACTATCCTGTAAAATCAACTAAAAAACATCCAAGAGATTAACCCAACACTGCTAATAATAAAAACGTTGATTTAGAAGTTTGCGGTCAACTATCATCATCTGCGGAATCTGTGGTTAACTATGGTCAACGTTAAAATTCAAAACCTAGGTTCCAACCGTAGAGAGAGAGAGATGTGCATGCAGCTAAAACCCTCCAACCACACGCATAGACTTGTGTGCATGTGGTTGGAACTAAAATTTTCTTCTAGCATGCTTGTGGATGGGAACCAAAAACCCTAATCACATGTGCGAGCTTCGAACCCCCAATTTCGGACCTGTACAAACCATTCTTCGTGAACCACCTCGAACTTGTGCGAGCCAAACCAAAGAAAGAAGAATGATGATGATGATTTCCAAATGAGGGTCACTTGACTTGTATTTACATCCATCCATGTGTGACCAATTTCTCTTTTGGGTCGACCTGTAATTTTTTAGCACATGTGGGTTTCCATATTAAAATATATCTTCCCTTATCCAAATTAAATTCTTCCAAGGGCTAGGAGGGGTATTTCTTGATGAGGATGATTGTCTAAAGGAAGGAAGGAAGGAATTTCTTCCTAATCTACCAAAAATTAACACTCCCTCTCAGCTAGAGATAAATTACCGACTGCAACATATGTCTCATCACAAATATCTTGTCATCATCAAATGTCATATTATCTCATCTCTACTCATCGCTGGTCATTTCTTCTCATCCCTACTCATATTTTCTCATCCTGACTCATCTCTGCTCATCTCTTCTTTGCTCATATGTTGAACACTCTTGAACCCAAAAGAAGAAGAATTTGACATCAGAGGGGAGCCCAATATACCACCCTCCATCCATTGGGGAGCCACTTCTGCCACCCGGAATGACTGCTAGCGGGAAGCCAATGCTACAAATCAGGAAACTCTGCCAGTTGAGAGCCAATGATATGACCTAGGAAACTCTACCAGTAGGGAGCCAAATGCTACAAACCATGAAATTTTGTCGATGGGAAGCCCAATGCTATCACTCGGGAAACTATGCTAGCAGGAAACCCAATGTTACAACCCAGGAAACCACAAACAATAGGAGGGATACCACTTACCTTATGAGGTAAGGATCATGCCTATCCCACTTCCTTATGATAATAGGAGGGATACCACTTAACATAAGTGATAAGGATCGCACCTATCCTATTATATGTTGATCTTCCCAAAATGACCCTAAACAGTTAGTGGTAGAAAACCTACATCTCTAGCTTAAGCAAGATGCCACTTACCGTAAGTGGTAAGGATCGCGCTTAACTCAAGCAACCAACACCCATTGGCCAGATGGGTGGGAAAGGCAGATGTATACTTTACATAAACCAAGATAGGGGAGAAACATCTTCCACTCTATGGGTAACATATAGGGGTGATACCCTATTGTCCAGAGATCTCTCAACCCCAGGAGCCCTACATCTCAATTCCTCAGCGTGGGAGCTCAAACAGGGGGGAAGATTTGACTCAGTGTCCTCGATCAGCCCAAAACCTTACTCTAGAGGATCACATCCATCAATCCATGCTACTCCCTCTGAATATTAGAAACATATCAATGTGCTCACATCCAGTACCAACTTAACCAACTCATTGAAGAGTTGCCTCAAACATCACCAAGAGAAGTAGTCCTTTGTTTTCCTATTCATTCAGAACATTACATCAAATATTATGTTAGAGTAAATACAAGTCATGAAAGGATACCTTAGTCATCCTCCCTCTCACAGAGGTGAAAACCACAAGCCTAAGCTTGTCTCATACAACAACACTGTCTCAATCTATGAAGATATCATTGTCCCAGCTACATACAGGATTCTCTGCTAATCGAATCCCACTCTTATTATCACAATATATCACTTTTATATCTCAAACCTTCAAAAACATCTCTCCAAAGAGCTTCGTTAACCAAACTTCCCCTCAGCTAGCCATGCTAGCAAAAATGTACTCAACCTCGGTTGTGTTTAAGGCTACAAACTTTTATTTCAAGATAAATCATCACCCAAATGTGCTCTTGTTGTTTCCAACCCAATCATTAGAGTATCCATGCAAACTCATATCTCAGGAAGTATATCTCACAATCTTTCATCTCGAACTCAAAGGTTAGTTCCCTCTTACACTCGATCATCAGAGGCTCACCACTTGTCAAGAATAGATCATCAACATATAAAAAAATAAATCAAAGGAATATCTTGGATCAACTTAAAGGTTCAAATCATAACTGCTTCCAGACTTCACCATGTAACTATCCATGTGGACATGCCAGGCTCCGGGAGCTTGCTTCAAACCATACAATGTTTTCTTCTCATCAAACTCTCCATCATCTGCTCCATGTTTGAAAGTCTGTCATACTCCTAGAGTACTCCTGGTTTCATGCATACAAATTTAGTTTTTGTATCCTATATGATCAACTGCACCCATAGGCCTTCATCCATGAATTTGAGAGGCTTATAACCACACCCTTAAGCCTTTCTCCCATCGGTTGAGGCTTGGACTAGGACAAACCTTTTCTACTCATATTAGAACTTGCCAAAACTTCTTCAACAACATAAGATGGTTATTCATGACCGGAATCCTTCAATAATCAAGTGTCTTCTTTTCAAATAATGATAGGTGATGGCATCTCATCAAGAGTTTCTCCCTCTAAATGAGAAGCCTCTTCAATCATCATCATTCACAAAATCAACATGTCTATCATAATATTGTCATGCTACAAAAAAATTGTTAGATCACAAACTATATCAGGTTCTTAGACATATATCATAACAATTCATAATTAGTTTCTTCATCATCACATATGAACATGTCATCAAACATTCATCAAGGGTTAGTGTCATATAAGTGTATGTTCATACTTCAAGTATCATAATCACAACATCAAGTCAAGGTATCCAATTTTACCACTTGTCAGATTTACTAAGCTTAACAAAACCCTTACCAAGATCAACAAGAGTATCAATCTTATTGTCACACTTTCATCATGCTTATCAAAAGAATTAACAATAGTATCAAATTACCATATATCAAAATCAAAGTATCTAGCCTTATTTAAGTGTTAAAATTGAAAAATACGACCAAATTCCATTTTGCAAAGGTCTTTCAAAGAAGATAATTATGGGATTGAATTCCTATTTTCGAGAGGACCAAAATCAACCTAAAGATCGTCAAATTTGGATAAGGAGAAATTGGTTTTAGAATTTATGTCCTCTCTCATGTAAATTATCAAGGTCGACCTCTCCTCCATGTAGGATCATGAAGCCCAAGCGTCATGTCTATTGACACTCGCCAATTTGTATAAATAGAGGTGTCCTCCAACCTCATTTGAACATCAAAAGAGATGAATTATTCTCATGGAAATGCATATGCGGTAGCCAAGCTCAACAGGAGGAGGTTGAGTATGTTTAGGTCTATGTTTTTCCTTTTTTAAGTCTCTAAAGGTCTGAGTTTGTGCAAATAAGATGCCACATCTATGAAGGTATTTTTAGTGATGTTTTGGGACTGTTTAATGTGGAGTCTTTCTCCTAGATGTCAGTCGCATTCAATAGGAGTAGTTATAGGTGGACCAAAGGCATTATCTCCCTTAGATCAGGAGGTCGTGTGACTATTTGTGATTACAGGAAAGGTCATAGGCCTAATTCCCTCGAAACGTGAAGGCCATGAGATATATTAGAGGGTTGGCAATAGCCTAGGACAACAGAAGAATATGATCAAATTAACTTGGATGGAAGTTGTAGTCAAGGAAGGGTTATAAGAGTAGTGGAAGAGGGTTGTAGTAGCTTGTCATCAAAATCCTCTACAAAAGTATGACATGAGCCTAAGAGGGAAAAACTTGTCTACTCCATAATTTCAGTTTTTGGGCCAGCCATTTATCTAAGGGAAGTGATATTGAATCTTCAAGTTTGAAAGTCAATTTTGACCTTGATTTATTGTACTCTCTCTACTGAACATTTGATATTAATAATAAGAAGATTTGATGAAGGGTTTTCCCCATCTTGGGGATTTTCCCTAGCTTGAGCCATATTTTTGTGTTTTCTTGTCTTGGCTCATTCTTTGCATTTATCGTCTATGTTCTTTCTTGAGTTACTGTCCTTGTGATTATGATTCATGTGATTGATAATAAAATGAAATGGATTGATAAATGGGCTAATATGCAATATCAAGGTAAATGTCCTACTCATAGATCATGTCAACCAAATTACCATGGTATCAGAGCCAAGTGAGAACAATCCTAAGCAAGAGATAATGTGATCATTAAGAAGTTTCTGAGGTTCGACTTCTAACCTCTGCAATTTATCAGAAGGGACTAGCGAAGAATATTTTAGTGGTTCGATATTATTTTCTAAGGTGTAGTGTGTCTTTGTTGAATTCAGTTCTATGGTGAAAATATCTAAGGCTCAATTAGATTTGATCTCTAAAGCAGTAAGGGTATGAATGTTAAAGTTTCATTACAGAATTATTTTCTTCCCTCTAGGTTAATAAATTCTAAGCAAATATTTATCATTACAGGCTAGAAAAATAATAATTTCGTCTGCTAGGCCATTCGGCCTTGTTTTTGGAAAAGACTTAGCTATGAAGGAAGGTTCATTGTTTTCTTTTTTTCATCCCTTGTCTGCTCATATATCGCTTGATCTGAAAGAATAATCCTTGCAAATTACAGACTTGTGCAGCTTCCATCAGTGGATGACTGTGGGGTAAAAGTATTTGACCTAGATTGATACCTTTTGTATACATATATATTTGTTCATGCACCTGTCGAAAGGATGTGTAGTCGAACTTACTAAGAAGATTCAAACATGTGGTTCCGCCAAGTTTCAAAGAAGATAGAAAACAAGGTCACTTAAGTATAAGGTTGCAAGCATGGAAATTCTAGAAGAGAAGTACCTAGTTTAGCAAAGCAAGGAGGCATCCAATGCACATTTGTGAAGGATTAAAGGACCTTTCTAGCAACAA
Source organism: Pinus taeda (assembly GCA_000404065.3). NCBI lineage: Eukaryota > Viridiplantae > Streptophyta > Pinopsida > Pinales > Pinaceae > Pinus > Pinus taeda. The sequence goes on from APFE031611648.1 coordinate 39,403, forward strand.
AAGGAAGTCACTCAGATCTACTCTCACAGAGTGCATTGATATTACACCCCTAATAAGAAAAATTAGACATTTGTTATATGGATATAATCTTGCTCCTGGTATGATTTTCCTATAATTTCATATGATCATATTTTTGTCCCATTGGCATATGATCCTACTAGAGTATGATTCTTTTCATTATGACATTGTCACTATTACTTATGGCATCCATTTAATATTGACATGTCTCTTGCTTCAGTGATATGTATGTTATTGATTCACATATAGAGAAAAATTTGTATGGCTTCCCAATATTGGCAATGATGGGTATCAACCTATATGAACACACTCCTTCATTCTTATATGCACTCAACATTATGTATCGTTGTCACTACACAATTAGCTCTAGTATGGTATTTCTATGTTCTAACTACAACAATATATGCATGACCTTGACCCAAAAGTTGTGTATATATATGTGTGTGTGTGTGTGTAATAATCTCACACAAATATGTATGGCATCCCTATGTATGATGGTCTCAGTGCAGTATAGTATATGAATATATAGAAGTGCATGTCAATATCCATCAGTACAGTAGATATATATATCTTCTTTGTTTTATATGCATGACACCTCTACATTGTTTCTCAATGTGTATTCATTGAGATAGCTTGTATACAAAGAAGTAAGATCCCCTATGACCATATATTCAGGCGATAGAGCTCAAGTTATATGGTATCAGGAATCCTATACAAATATATAAGTTCTACTGCTATTATTGGTCACTGTATTGTATGGGCGGTATTGGTTTTGTTCACAAACGTTTTCCTTCAACAGTGTCAACACATATAAAGATACACAATTTGAACTTCTTAGTTAAGCCGACCTATGAAATGTTACAAGCATCAAGTAGTATTGATCCTCATTCAGTTATGAGAAGAATCAGTCATTCACCTTGAAGCCCTATAGTAGCAAAATTAAAAGAAGTAGTTCTGAAGGTGTATAAATCTGAAGATTGTTTCATAATCAAATCTCCTTTATGATAGAACTCACTACACTTACTTTCCTCACATTATATAACTAATAATCTTAAGAAGTTAGTTTGGACCCTCCATTAGCTCGCAAAATAAGTCAAGTTGTATTGAATTGTGTCACTAATCCTAGGATACTTCAAGTATTCACAGTCTCTCATCTCCATCATTTAATGGCAAGCATCAGAACCTGGAGGGAATAAATTCATTCTTCTTCAACACTTTAAAGTGCATTAACTATTTTCCACATTATTTTGCAATAATACTGAACCTTGGAAGAAATTCAGTACATCAAATAATGTATTTGTGGCTGAGAAGTAACTTGGAGTAATTTGGAGTTTCTTTGGTCTATCTAGAAGATGTTAAGATCAGGCTAGAACACGAGATCCATGGCATAATCAGACTTGGAAATCATTCCAAGGTTAAATTTAGAGTAATTTTCTTGGTATCTTTATAATTTCAGTAATTCTTGTAATATTAGTAATAAGGTTCTATTGATATATTGTTGTTGAGATCTATCATTTGAAAAGGTAGAGCATGTGAGAGAGTTTACCTACTTATTTTTGAGGTTTGTTATGATAATGTATCATCTTAAGGATGAGGAGAAGATTGATAAAAGGCAGGATGTCCAACCGAAGAAAGAATTTAAAGGGAGCTATATGAATGAATTTGCACATGTGGACATGTCAGTGGGAAGTGGTTCATCGTTTCCCCACATGTAGGATGCTCATTCCCTATGATCGATGGTTGACATGTCGGTGAGACGTGGTTCATTCTTCCCCACAAGTAGTATCCTTCCTACAATTGATTGGTCGACATGCATGTAGAACGTGGTTCATCCTTTACCTACTCTCAGTGATTTGAATGCGTGTAAAATGTGGTTTATCCTTTCCCTACAATGATTGTGATATGTTACTATAGATGTGGTTTATCCTTTCCCTATGATTGTTGTGATATGTGACTGTAGGATGTGGTTCATCCTTTCCCTACGTGTGGTTTTGAGTAGGATGTGATTTATTATTTCCCTGCTTTTGCTCCAGTATCATCCTACCCATGTAGTTTGGGACACATGGGAAGTACCTCTCATTTGGCCAATGAGTTGGGAAAATTGGATAGGGATCATAACACTATCGATGGATGCATCATGTATTATCATACTCCCTTTGTCTAGGATGAATGATGTTTCTTCAACTTGATCACTTGGGATTAAGTCCAATTGGATTTCACCCTTTGATTATGTGCACTGAATTTTGTCAGTGGAGAGTGGAAAGGTCTCGTGACTCACTCTCGATCAATTATTCTTCATTATCTATATCAGTGTTTTGCAGAGTTGAGACAAGATGTAGAGATGATTCATAATGGCATAATAATAAATGGATTAGTAGGTGGAATTCTCCCTAGTTGAGATGGAGTGTTAAAATTGATAACTAGGGCCAAATTCCACATTGGGTTGGTCTTTTAAAGAAGATAGTTATGTCATTGAGTTCCTCTTTTTGAGAGGACCAAAATCAACCTAAAGATCATCAAATTTGGATAAGGAGAAATGGGTTTTAGAATTTATGTCCTCTCTCATGTAAATTATCAAGGTCAGCCTCTCCTCCTGTTGTAGTAGCTACAAACACCCTCCAAAATTTTTCCTTAGCTTCGTTTTGGAGCCTCTCTACCAACCATCTTTAGTAGCATGTGTTGCACCGTCAAGCATATAGGCTTCAGCTGTTTCTCAGTGTCTTTTCAGCCTGTGCATGTCAGTTTTCTTCACTCCCCTCACAGGTTGTCTTTCCGAACTTAGGCCATGTGCTGGCCAAGCATCTCCCCTGAAAAATTGCACAATTTTGGAGGGGAACCAGCCTTCCCTCTATAAATTGCACAAATCAGTTGGCCAACCTGCTGGGCTCAAGAATTACACAGAATAGTCTGTCAGGATTCCCTCAAAAAATTGTGCAATTCTGGGGGGGAACCAACATTCCCTCCAGAAATTGCGGAAATTAGCGAAGTAGCCTGCTGGGCTCCAGAATTGCGCAGAGCAGTCAGATTTCCTTCCCTCCTAAAACTACACAATCTAACCAAGCGTTGTTGCTAACCCCAGAAATTGCACAATTCTAGGAGGCAGTCACCTGCTGACCCCAGAAATTGCACAATCCCTTTGGGATAGCTAGCCCATCTAAGCCCAGGAACTGCGTAAATTTTCATCCTAGGCTCACAGACTGATGCATGTGCCTTCAGGTTGATCGGTTCCCTTCAGGACCGAGCAAAGATGACTTGCATGCATAGACTGCTTTTTGCAAAGGCAGCATGCAAAAACATCCCTAGATTTAGGGACCTATTTTTAGCAGTTGGAGGTTACATGAAAAGCTCATTTTAGAAACCTCTTGCCAAGTGTCACTTTTTCCTAGATTTGTGGCATGTGCATCATAACATCGATCTTGTAAAAAATTATGAACCAAACGCTACAGAGCTCATTCCTCATATCGATCTTGTAGATCTGACATCCCACATTACATCCAGGAGTCTTCGACACTTTCAGCTTAGCTGTTTCAGGGTAAGTTTGCTTTTCATGTCTTGCAATGTGTTGTTGTCACTTCTTGTGTTTCTCTTTGTGTGAGTGTTTTCTGCTTGATTTCAATGAGCGCTTGCTGTCATTTTGATGTATGTTAGCTTGTAGAAGCACTATTTCAGTTTTCATTCGCATCTCACTACTGTCGCATGCATGACACTATTTTTACACTAACATTCTTTGTTGCAGCGACCTGTTTCACACACATGCATGTTTTCTCATTTTCTGAATCCTGCACTTGTTGTTTGCATGTATGATCATTCACGCTTGTTTTCACTCAGTTTCACCATGCACTCAAACTTCCCATGTTTTCAATCGCCTGTCGGTAGGTGTAGGCTGCCTTGGCCTAGACCTTGTCCTACCTGGCTAGCACTGCACATTTCTAGAAGAGAAGGCTTTGACTTCCCTCCATAAATTATGCAAGTTTGGCCCAGCACTAACCTCCAGGCTTGCATTGCATAATTCTTAGAGGCAGTGTCCTGCTGGTCCCAGAAACTGCGCAATGCAGTTTGCTATTTGCATGTCACTACTGACTGAAATTGAGCATTGCACAGTTTCAGTCCTCAACAGGCTAGGTTGGACTATGCATTTCGTAGTTCCAACAGTCAATCAACCTCCCGACAACCTGGACTGTACCTTGTGCAATTTTAGCAGTCAGTCTCCCAGCCTCCTGATGCGCAATCTTCACAGATAGTGACACAGGTATATTACATGTCATTCCTTCAACTTGTTTTGATTTTCAACTGACAGATTTCTTGTCATGAGTCTTGCTATGTCTCCAGGTATCATAGGTGTTCATCTACCTCTCAACAGCACAAGTATAATGGCTTCCAAGAGATCAAAGTCGAAGACACCATTCAGAGCACAATTGGGGATGCAGTCAATCAAGTGCCTATGAACTTGACTATCTATGAAGACATTAAGTTGTTCATGGACAAGGATATCAAGATGAAATGGCAGCGGCGTCATAGCGAGCAGCACCATCAGCAACAACAGAAGGTATCACCCCTGCATGCAACAAATGCAAGAGGAGGGTTGTTGACAACGCAGAGGTGGAACAAAGTTGCAAGCTCAAGCAGATCCACCTATGATGAGAGTAGCTTTGGAGACTGAGGCTATGAGGCGACGACACGACAAGACGATCACACGAAGGCAGAAAAAGAAACTGAGTAGGAGTTGCAGGTGTTGAATCAACAACTCAAGGAGGAACAGGAGTTGCACAGACAAGAGAAGGAGTTGCAGCAGGAATAGGTACTACAGGAGGCGCAACATCCACAGAACGATGAAATTGCGCCAACACAGCCTATAGATCCATTCAGCAGCCGGCATGGAGCAGAAAAGGTGAGCAATGTTGTCAATCACATGCAAGAGTATCCAGGAGAATGGATGTCATTGTGTGAACACATACAATCCCACCCATTTGGCACACTCACTGAGGTGAAGACAAGAAGCAAATCCGATTAGAGTTGAACATGTATTTTGACAAGTTGATATGCATGGTCACTGGCACACACTTCTAGATCAACACAGACACTATGCATCAGTATGTTTTTGGTCCAGCTACACTTAAGAGAATGATGTGCATGCTATCGAACAAGTCGGATAGAGGAGCCATATCAGTGTACCCGGATGCAACGGAGGCAAGAGTTCACTTTCAGTGGGTTGTCACCATTGAGCGCACGAACACCATCACGGAAGACCAAGCTTGGCATCAGTTCACCACCATTGATCATCTCAAGGATGTCGAAGAGTTGGTCTTACCACAATGATCCGAGTGTTAGTAATTTCTTGCATGGCTTTGTCAAGCCTATTTGGTCTTACATGGGTACTTGACCAAATTGTATGTAACATCTTGTCAAGTGGAAGTCCAAGTGTCGATAGTTGATTGTAACGGTCATAGAAGAGTTGAAGAGTCATGAGGGTAGGTGAACAGTCACAAAGGGAATGTCAAGGGTTAGCCCACCCTTTTCTATTTATAGCACCTCATAACTCATTGATAGGGCTTTTGGTCAGCCAAGCTTCCGATAGGAGTATCTTAAAGAAACCTTGGAGAGTATTGTAATGAGCCTTGGTTTCTCCACTGTGCAGAGCTAATATATCTCTTTGGAGGAGTAGGCAAAAGTGACTGTAACGTTCCACAGTCGTAACTAGTGGTTGGTCATGGTTGTATTGTATGATTGGAACTTTCACTTCTTAATATAACAGAGCCAACACATTTCATGTATATGGCGTATTGTATTTCAATTATCTTGTTTACTCTAAATGATATATGTATATGTTTTCTTATGCATGTGTGTATAGACTCTTTCTTTATATGTATGTATGAATCTTACTGAAATGTGTTGTTGGTTTACCCATCACTTTGGATTGCTAGCTTACTTTCGTTCCAGTTTGTGATGCATCTTTGCTCATGTGTTCCCTTCTTAACTCTATGCTTTCATAGGTTTCCAAGGGGTGTAGTCACCTCACCCTCTGTGTGTTAGAACCGTTCATGCACCTTCCTTGACTTGTTGCATATGTCAAACCCTTGCTACCAACAAGGACATCTTACTTGCCTCTACGCGCAACCGTGGTCAAGCCGATATACCGTACGACCCACTGTTGGGACTCCTACACCAAATGGTCTGAGTCCAGTTGGACTTCTTATCGGGGAAATCTCCTAAATATGTTGGTGGGTCCCGGCACTGTCAACACCTCCATGTAGGTGTAAGGACCAATTCTATACTATATATATATATATATATATATATATATATATATATATATATATATATAATATAATATATAGATATATATATAGATATATAGATATATATTTCTTTGCAATAAAATACAACTAGAAGAGAAAAAAACATTGGGAATTCAATTTATTCATCCCTATCTACACATTCCTGAAATTCATTTCACTGAACATATCATAAAATTTACATATATTTAACTAAGGCCATAAAGAAATCATACAAAATAATATTGCAACACATGTGTACCGTTCACTAGAATATGAGACTCCACTTGATTTGTCATTACTTGTCTCCCCTTGTTGTTGGTCACCTCCGAGAGTGAATGACGATGTACTTGATCCGAATGTGATGACCCACCGGTTAACCTCCCATCCTCCTCCTTGGGTACTCTTCTTCCCCGCGGACCCCCGAGCTGCGATGGGGTTGTACAATGGAAGAATGCAATAGCTGGTAGAGGAGAGCACTCCTTGGCTCAAGAGTCCCCTCTCTAAAATTCTCTATCTCACCAAACTCACTATAGTTTCATAATCACTACTCTGACATAGTCTCATCCATTCAACAATAAGGTTCCCAAAAAGTCATTTCTCCCATGGCTTGCCCCTTCTTTTATAGGAGTCCTCATAGGTGACACTTGGCATGTCATGCATAATTAATTATTTTTTATAATTCAATAGTTTGATTACTCACCCACCCATGTGTCACTCTCTCATCAAGGGTCTCCAAAATTATTTACTTAAATTTTAATTTAAAAATAATATTTTCCTCACCTCAACAAGGTTCCTATTTCTTCTCCTAGTTGCCTCTTGATCCCCCTTTTTATTCCTTAATTTGTGTTCATTACTAAAGTCAATTAATGAGTCAAGATTTGATTCCCTATTTACACCCTAATTTAACTCAAGTTATCTCTTAGATGGATATTCTTATGTTAGTTGTTGCCACATGGAGGTTCTCTACATTTCTCTAAAATTTAATTTATTAATCTTATTTTAATTCACCATCTTCTTCTCTTAATTAGATTTAACTATTTTAAGACTAATCTTTATCCTTACAATTATGTCCCTCTTTCTCCTTTTTCCTAATTAAACTACATAATCTACCTACTATTTTCCAACGTGGGAAGGGTAGAGTTTTTAAGGTGACCTATTTTATTTCTTCTTATGATCCTCTTAACCCAAGTTTTTTTTTTATTTAATTATCTCGGTTTCTAAGATCATTTACCCTTGATGTAAATTTACCTGGTTTTCATTCCTTGATTATATTTATTATTTAATTTATTTTTAATAATTCCAAGGGTGCCAAGTTTGGTTGTGCCCTTCAAGAAATTCCCTTGAAGTTCCAAAGGTGCCACACCTAATAGTTTATTTGTGATGCGAAGGGTGCCAAGTTGGTCGTGCCCTTCAAGAAATTCCCTTGAAGTTCCAAGGGTACCACACCACTTGCCCTTCAAGCATTCAGTGATTACGAGGGGAAAGTATAGGTGCAACGACGTAGACCACTATCATCTCTTATGTTGCCTACTGTAGTGAGACTAATGGTGTCGAGGATCAAGGAATCCACCTTGATGTGGTCCCCCCCCCCCCCCCCCCCTCCGTAAAATCCTCATGAGCGACCCAACTTTGGGACCTGCCCTCATGACATCGTGATCTTCAAGGCCAAGGTGTTTCAACCCTTCCAACCCAAGTCACGGCGGGAGTGCTAGTGGGTGAGATCAGGGACACTGTTCCACCCTTCCCATGTAGTTTCATCCACTTGTACAACCCCATCACCCATATGCAAGTCATTCGGCCAAGCAACTAATCTGTGCCTGCAACCACTAACATCTCATCAAAATATAAATAAACATATATAGTAGGTTTCAAAATTGACTTTGAATTTCAAAGATAAAATAATATAATTTTTTTCATCAAACCAATTGTCATCAACTCATCATATGCGAGTGCCTCTGGTGGTTTCTTGCCATACTCAATAATCATCAGTAACAAGGTTTCTCAGTGTTAGTCATTGTCATAATAGCATCCTTAACAACACCTAGTCATTCACATCATTGTTCATTGTAAAGCCCAAACTAATGAAATTAGGTAACATAGGGGACACATCCATCATGGCTATCATCATCAAAACATCAATGGAAACATATATATCCATCAAGATATCAACATCGTAACATCAATAGAAATATAACTATCCATCAAATTTATCATCATCATGATTTTAATAGAGAGCATACATATCCTTTACTGCCATCATCATCATAAATTCAATAGAGACCAAACTTAACCATTTAATGTTACAATCATCATAATACCAATAGATAACATACATAACCATTCATGCTATCATAATATCAATGGAGAGCATACATAAACATCACAACCATGAATATCTCAATCATTAATAATACGTCATGTGCCTGGATCCTCAACATGAGGTCCTCAAAGAATAATGTGTGGGCCTTAGGGCTAAATAAATGTTAGTGTCATATCACTATCAATCAACTAGAGTGGGCACTACATACACCCCCTCTTAATAATAGACTTCGTCTCGAAGTCCTTGGAATAGGTAAGGAAAACGGTGACGCATCCTCCCAAGTAGCTGAACTGGGACTATAATTGTCCCACTGGACCTTAACCTGGTCCACTAACCATCGTCTAAGCTGCAAAGTTAGTTGGTATAGTATGCAAACTAGTTCAGTCATCACTGTTCCTTCATCTGAAACGTGCAGATGACTAAAGTCAATAACATGCGAAGGATATGAAATATAATGACGTAAAACAGAAACATGAAACACATCATGCATACGTGCTAAAGATGGAGGTAAGGCAAGCCTATATGCCATCGACCCTTTCCTTTCTAATATTTCAAAAGGTCCCACAAACCATGGAGACAATTTTTCTCCCTTTCCAAATTTTATAGAGCTTTTTTGGGGCCTTACTCTCAGGAACACCCTATCCGCCACTTCATAACTTCGGTCTACCCGATGAGCATCAAAATAGCTCTTTTGTTGATCTTTTGCTTCTTTTAGCCTTCTCCTAATCATAGTCATTTGTTCTTCCATCTCTTGTACCACTTCTAGTCCTATTAATACTTGGTCCTCTAGTTGGTCCCAATTGAGAGGCGTTCTGCAAGGTCTTCCATATAAGAACTCAAATGGCGCCATCTTGATGGAACTCTGATAACTATTATTGTAAGCAAATTCCACAAGTGGTAAAAACTCCTCCCATAACTTTTGTTGGTCCATCACATACATCTGAAGCATGTCTTCAAGGATTTGATTAGTCCTCTCTGTCTGCCCATCTGTCTCCGGGTGGAAACTAGTCCAAAATATTCTTGTAAACATTGTTCCCCTATCAGATATGATCTTCCTAGGTACTCCATGCAATCTCATAATCTCATTAATAAAAACACTGGCTATTTCTAGTGTCTTATATGTAGTCTTAACTGGTATGAAATGGGCGCTCTTGGTCAACGTGTCCACTACTACAAATATGGAATCATGTATTCTTGAGGTCATTGGTAATCCCACAATGAAGTCCATTAATATAACTTCCCATTTAGATTTTGGTATGTCATGGGGTTGCAATAAACCTGCTGGATGCCTATGTTCAGCTTTTACTCATTGACACTCTAAGCATCTTGCTACCAAGTTCACGATGTCCTTCTTCATCCCTTTCCAAAAGAAGAGTGGTTTTAGGTCTGCACTCATCTTCTTAACACCAAGGTGTGCCATGTATACTGCGCGATGTGCTTCATTTAAGATTAAATGGTGTATATCTTGATTTGGTGGTACATATATCCTTCCCCAAAATCATAGTAGCTCATCATTATCAAGGGAGTATTATTCATATTTTGGGACCCTCATTTCATCCTCCCTCAAACTTTTGCTAACCTCCTAATACCAAGTGTTTTTAATTTGTAATTCAAGCAGTTTCTCCCTCAAATTTGTCTTTAAGGGAATCACTGAAAATATTTGCGACCTCCTACTTAAAGCATTAGCCACCCTATTTACCATTCCTTTGATGTAAGTGATATCAAAATCATATTCACTAATTAGCTCAGACCATCATCTTTTCCTTGCATTTAAGTGATCTTGAGTGAATATGTGTTGTAGCCCACAATGGTTAGTGCTAAGATCAAACATCCTTCCTATAAGGTAGTGTCTCCAAATCTTTAGTGCATAAACAATTGCTGCCATTTCTAGATCATGGGTTGCATAGTTTTCTTCGTGGGTTCTAAGTTTCCTTGATGCATAGGCTATTACTCTTCCTTCTTGCATCAACACACAACCCAACCCTTCCTTGGAGGCATCAGTGCAAACCAAAAATTCTTGTTCCATATCCGGTGCCTTCAAAATTGGTGTTGTCGTTAATAACACCTTTAACCTTTGGAATGCCTCATCACATTTTTCAGTCCAAATGAATTTCTTGTTCTTTCTTTGGAGCTCGGTAATGGGGTTTGCTATTTTTGAAAACCCTTCGACAAATCTACGATAGTACCCTGCCATGCCCATGAAACTTCATATTTCATGAACATTGGTTGGTGTTGGCCACTCCATGATGGCCTCGATCTTTACTGAGTCTACTGTGATACCATCCCTAAAGATAATGTGTCCAAGATAATGAATCTTGGTTTGGTAAAAGGAACACTTTGACAACTTCCTGTATAATTGGTTTTCTCTAAGACATTGTAGAACTATCCTCAAGTGTTCGTCATGCTCTTCTGGGGTCTTTGATTAGATCAAAATGTGATCGATAAGACTTGTACAAACTTGTCTAAGTAATCCCGAGATATTTCGTTCATCAAACTCATGAAAACACCCAGGGCATTTTTCATTCCAAGGGGTAAAACTACAAATTCATAATGCCCAAATCTTGTTTTAAAGGTTGTCTTCGAAATATCTTCTTTGATTCTCAACTGATGATATCCCGACCTCAGATCTATCTTTGAAAACATAGTCACCCCCCTCATTTGATCAAATAAGTCATCTATCCTTGGCAAAGGGTATTTATTTGTTATCGTCACTTTATTCAACTGGCAGTAATCAATGCATAATCGCCAAGACCCATCCTTTTTCTTAACAAAAATCACAGGGGCTCCACATGGAGATATGCTAGTTTGTATGAACCCCAAGTCCAATAATTCCTTTAATTGGATCTGCAACTCCTTTATCTCTGGAGCCGACATACAATAGGGTGCCTTGGCAATAGGCTCAATGCCTGGTTTAAGGTCGATGGTGAAATCAATTTCCCTTTTTGGGGGTAGCCCGGATAGTTCTTCGGGAAATACATCCTTAAATTCAACAAGGAATGGATGTTTATGAAGGTCTTCAAAGTCACCCTTATCATTTAGAGTTACCACCGAGAACATTTGACATCCCTTTCACCTAAATTTCATTAGTTGCATGGACGAGATGAATCTCAGGGACACCCCTCGGTTCTTTCCCCATAATGATTTTCTTTGGTCGTCATCATCGGTGAAATGCAGAATCTTTTCTTTGCAGTCTAGGAGTGCCTCATGTTGCTCCAACCAATCCATTCCTATAACTATGTCATAAACTCCTATAATTGTAGAGTACAAGGATACCTTGGTCTTACATACACCCAGGTCCACCTCACAATCCTTTACCATCTTTCCTACATTTATTTTCATACCACATGCCATTTCTACATGTCTAAATTCATATTGTGGAGTTGCTTTATATTTAATCATTGATAATGCATTTAGGGAAATAAATGAATTAGTAGCCCCTGGATCTATTAAAATGACAAAACTCATACAGTGGACTGGTGTTCGACCTGGTGATTGTTCACTGCTGCATGGATGCAATGAGCCTTCCCCAGATCCCCAATTGTAGTTGCATTCTTAGTTGAGTTGGTATTACCTGTCTTTTGAGGGCAATCGCTCTCGTAGTGAGGACCTCCACAAGTCCAACACCCCCTCTTAGGGGCTTGGCTCCTACTACCAACTGAATCGAGAGTTGGTCTAGAACTCTGATGGAAAGAATATTGGCGTTGAGGTGGTGTGACTTGGTACTGTCGCATAGGCCGGTGCGGTTGTGGTTGACGAATTTGTTGAGGTACCATGTGCGGATGCTGAGCTAGATGACTATATGGTGTTTTTTTATTTCTTCCTGACCACCTTTGATGATTGAGTGGAGGACCCCCTTGCAAATTTCTACGTGCCATATTGTTTCCACTTGGTACTCCTAATCCTGTGGGCCTTGTTGACTTACTATGTTCACTGCTCATGATCTCCTCCTCTGCAATGATTGTCTGCTAAACTGTCTCGTGCAAGATGCGAGGCATTAAAATTCTAACCTTGGTTCAAATGTTAACATTTAATCCATACACAAATTTGTTCACCTTGATATTTTATGTGTTTAAGTGAGGGGCATAACGGAGTAATTCCGTGAAATGTGCCTCATGCTCTGGTAGTGAGTGACTCCCTTGCTTTAATGCATTGAATTCATTTAGTTGTCTCTTAAGGAACTCCTCTGATAGGTAACATTCTCTAATTTTTTCTTCAAATAGCTCCCAATTTACTTCTGATATATCCATCCCCAATTGGGTTAATGATGTCTTCCACCAAAGTAGTGAATTTCCCTTTCGCTGGAATATACCCATATTGGCCTTCGTATTTGAGGTGTAATCTCTTAGGGTAAAACACATAGCCATGTTTTCTAACCATGCCTCTACAGATTGACCATCTATGGACCCCCAAAACTCTGGAAATTTTACCTTTTGCAAATCCTGATGTACATCATTTCTTGTAGTGTTTTGGGGTGCTTCGTTTTGTATGACAGGTCCTCCATGCTCCCGTTCCAAACGGTTTATTAATGCCTCAGACATATGTTGGAATGATCTCATTAAGTTCAACACTTCTCCAACTGGTATCTGTTCTTGTGTTGAGATGATTTCCCCATCATTGGGTGGGGTGGTAGGAGTTGGCTGTTGTGATGGCACCATGTTGTGCCCTTTAGTTACCCCACTCCTTCTTGTACCTCTTCTAACCATGGTTCAGCTGCCATAATTTAACACAATTTTTCCTTATAAGATAAAAACTAATCAAATAAAAATCATAACCAATGTGAGTGATTCTATAATTTATTGTTATTATTATATACTTCCAAAGGAACAATTTATGCATTTATAAGTTCTTGACATTCCTATAAAATATAATCAAAAGAGTACCAACCTCCATAAATTCTAAATTTTAACACTTAACTTTCATGTTAAACTTGTAGTAGAATTTTTCAAAAGAGTACCAACCTCCATAAATTCTAAATTTTAATACTTAACTTTCATGATTCCAAATCCGGGACTCTGGTGGTGTCATATCTCAAATCTAGGCTCTTGTCGTGTCACGTGTTTCCAAATTACTTGTTTCTTCCTTGAAGACGCATTTGGTTTCGTTTTTAAGGCCATTTTTTTTTTTAATATTGAAATATGCTTGGTCCAACACCATAAACCATGACGATACATTGATGTGGGACATTTTCCAACTGTTTTTATAATACTTATTTTATTTTCGTTTGCAATATTATTTTTTTTCACCAAAAGAAAATTGATCTGTGATAGTAATTTATTTTTTTATGATATACCCAATTTTAGTTGTAAATGTTCAACATAATTTTATATCAATAATTAATCTTTAAAAACATGTCAAATTAAGAATTTTATATATTTAAATGAAATACATACATGCGCTTTTGGCTTTCATCTTACATTTTATAAATACAAAAATAATAACTAGTTAATAATGAGAAGCTTTTTAATTCAAATATCATCGAATAGGTTTGAAGTAACACTCGGAACACTCTTTCGAAGCATGTCTCGAGTCCCGACGAAAATATTAATAAAAGAAATTAACAAGCAACATTAAGTCATTTCGAAATAAAAGAAATTAAAAACCTTTGTCTGACCAATATACCTCTGAAACAAGCCCTCAAAAACCCAGTGGTTGAAATAAAAGATATTAATAAAAGAAATTAAAAACCTTTGTCTCACCAATATACCTCTGAAACAAGCCCTCGAAAACCTAGGCATTGAAAAAAAGAATAGAAAAATATATTTTAAAGAAAACTGCATAAACCTACTGGAAACGACCCAATATTTCATACACGTATAATTATTGAGGAATGCAAATCTAAAGTACAGTTAAGTGAAAAATTAATTATATAAAAAAACAATTAAGAGAAACCAATATCATGTAAAATTTATAACCCAAAAATAAACAAAAAAACAAAAACCCTACGAATCCAGCCAATGATTGGTAAAAAAAACCATCCAAACATACTTCTTATTCAACATCCTCTTCCTCGTACTCAACTTCCTCGTCATTTCGATTGCAATAAAAGTTAACCAACTGCCAATGACATTGTACTGCACTCTTTTCATCACCGTGGGAGAAGGGACATTTATGTTTGTTGTTGTTCTGTACAAGATACAATGCTCCCGAGTCTCAAGGATGCAGTAAGTTGTCGCGAAATTGTGTTATGTGGAAAAACTAATGTGAATTGACTTTGGCGAACACAGATGTGAAGAAAAGACAAGCCAGGAATTTTATTATATTTAATGGCTTAGAACTGTGCAGAGTCCTCGAAGAAATTGAATTCGAAGTGGTTCCAACAAAATTGAATCTAGGCACTGTTTCTTATTTAAATAACAATTAAAAAAATATGGCACAGAATGGTTATACGTGTCAATTCGAGGAAACCCGAAAACCACACGCTGTAAAATTGGCGAGAGGAGCGTGGTGGTAAGAGAAGATATTGGAAATAAATTTGCATAAAGAGAAGATATTCAGAATTAAATATGCACAGAGAACACACAATAAAGTTTGGTAAAGTAATGCTTTGGTGGTATAAGGTATTGGTTATCATAACAAGTAGCTCAACTCAAGTTATAGATGCAGAATTTATACTTGCTCTCTGTAAAACTTCAAGTATATTTTGGGACGAATTTCCATACTTGAGTATGTTACTTCAAAGGATGCTCAATTGGTAGTCTTGCTAGAGGGAATCCCATATCAAAGGCATCTGAGATATCTGAATTTACTATCTACCTGATTGTCACAGTTACCTGAGGAGTTGGAAAAACTCGCAACTTGAACCAACTGAGAATAGGGAGTGTTCCCAGTAATTACTGAAGAGCAACACGTGTGCGCAAAATATCTGGTCCAATTTTCTTTGGGTTTTTATTTTGCAAATATGGATGACCTACATAGTATGTCGGTTGGGCTTGGAGGAGAGACATACAAATAATAGGTGGGCAGAGGCATTTTCAACCACCAACACAGAAAGATGGCAGATAAATTATCAAGAGCGAAAAAAAAGGAGAAGGGAGATGAGTGAGTGGAATTTAGTTTCATTTGTTAGGCTTAAGAGGTGGTAGAGGGGAATCAACACCCCTTTTTTTCCCATGGGAACATTAGCATTACCCCTAGGTTTCAGGTTCCATCCCACTGATGAAGAACTTATCCCCTACTATCTCAAGGGCAAACTCAATCATGGCCTTAAGGAAGTAGAGATCAAGGTCATTAGCGAGGTTGACCTTTATAGAAACGAGCCCTGGGATTTGCCTACTTATCAAGTTTCCTGGAACAGTTGTGTTCAGTTTTTCAGTAACAATAGTTAATGGGATAACCTGGATTTTCTCAGTTGGGTCTGCAGAAGTGTAAAAATTCTGAGAAATCCTTCCTACCCAGCGGTGATATGGAGTGGTATTTCTTTAGTCCTCGTGACAGGAAGTATCTGAATGGTTCACGCACTAATAGGGCTATTGAAGCTAGGTATTGGAAAGCCACAGGAAGGGATCATAAAGTTTACTCTCGAGCAAACACAGTAGGAATAAAATTTAAAAAAAAAACTCTATTTTTCGATAGAGGTCGAGCTCCACAAGGTGAACGAACTGATTAGATAATGCATGAATATCGTCTTCAGGAAAATGAATGTGAAGTAGGACCTTGTTTACAGAATGGTTTCGTCTTATGCCGTGTTTTCAAGAAAAGTGGACTTGGTACAAAAGGTGGAGAATCATGATTCTTGTTTATGGAAGGTTCCTTATCCCTCATATGATCATGAGGAAACCAGAATCCAGTTATGCTCTCGTAGTCTAGTTCTGCAGAGTCATAAGCAAGGATTTTCATTTGAGGGTACAACTGTAAGAGGAGTTTGCAAGCAATTCCACAAAATGGAAGATTCCTCAGAAAGAAATGAAGGTGTTTACCCCTAGCTCCCAACTATTGATCTTTCAGAAAATATTAAGCTAAAACAGGTTATTGCATTGCCATTCGCATTGGTAAGAGTGAACCTACAAGACTGCTAGGAATTGGATACATTGGAGAATCTTTCAAGTCTCGTGAACCTTAAATTTCTCAACATAAATGGTTGCATCGAGCTGGAAACTGTTATTCTACAAGGTCTGATATTCGTGGAAGAGATTGAAGCTGAGAGGTGTTGGAAGCTTAACAGAATAGAAGGGATGAGTATGATCCACATGATTCTTAACAGAATAGAAGCTTAATGCTTATGATCCACATGTTTTTTTTTCATTTTGGTCCCCTCGAAAGTTTTGAACTTTCATTAATCGATTCTTATGGGATTGAAAACAACACCAATGCCAAATTGTTTTGGAGATGGATTTGTTTTGCTTATGCAAAAATTCAAGGAAATCACTCTCAAAAATTGTTTCAACAACTTTACTCTAAGTTTAATGTATCCAATTTTTTTTTCTTTTTCTTTTTTCGTTGCCTTACGTTTTTTTATTTTTAAACTTGAGTAGTTTTATTTTAGAGAAATACCCACATATAGCAAACAAAACTAGTCATGCATGCATGGGCCCATGGGTCTCAAGGGTTCAACATAGCTCTGATACCAAGTGTAAGAACCAATTCTATACTATATATATATATATATATATATATATATATATATATATATATATATATATATATATATATATATATATATATATATATATATATATATATATATATATATATATATATATATCTTTGCAATAAGATACAACCAGAAGAGAAAAAAAAACATTGGGAATTCAATTTATTTAGCCCTATCTACACATTCCTGAAATTAATTTCACTGAACATATCATAAAATTTACATATATTTAACTAAATCCATAAAGAAATCATAAAAAATAATATTGCAACACATATGTACCATTCACCAGAAGACGAGACTCCACTTGATTTGCCGTTACTTGTCTCCCCTTGTTGCCGGTCACCTCCGAGAGTGAATGACGACGTACTTGATCCGAATGCGATGACTCACCAATTAACCTCTCAGCCTACTCCTTGGGTACATTTCTTCCCCGCGAACCCCCGAGCTGCAATGGAGTTGTACAATGGAGGAATGCAATAGTTGGTAAAGGAGAGCACTCCTCGGCTCAAGAGTCCCCTCTCTAAAATCCTCTACCTCACCAAATTCACTATAGTTTCGTAATCACTACTCTAACATAGTCTCATCCATCCAACAATAGGGTTCCCAAAAAGTCCTTTCTCCCATGGCTTACCCCTTCTTTTATAGGAGTCCTCATAGGTGACACTTGGCATGTCATGCATAATTAATTACTTTTTTATAATTCAATAGTTTGATTATTCATCCACCCATGTGTCACTCTCTCATCAAGGTTCTACAAAATTATTTACTTAAATTTTAATTTAAAACTAATATTTTCCTCACCTCAACAAGGTTCCTATTTCTTCTAGTTGCCTGTTGATCCGCCTTTTTACTCCTTAATTTGTGTTCATTATTAAAGTCAATTAATGAGTCAAGACTCGATCCCCTATCTACTCCCTAATTTAACTCAAGTTATCTCTTAGATGGATATTCTTATGTTGGTTGTTTCCACATGGAGGTTCTCTACATTTCTCTAAGATTCAATTTATTAATCTTATTTTAATTCACCATCTTCTTCTCTTAATTAGGTTTTACTATTTTAGGATTAATCCTTATCCTTACAATTACGTCCCTATTTCCCCTTTTTCCTAATTAAACTACATAATCTACCTACTATTTTCTAACATTAGAAGGGTAGAGTTTTTAAGGTAACCTATTTTATTTCTTCTTATGATCCTCTTAACCAAAGTTTTATTTTTGATTTAATTACCTCGGTTTCTAACATCATTTACCCTTGATATAAATTTACCTAGTTTTCATTCCTTGATTATATTTATTATTTAATTTATTTTTAATGATTCCAAGGGTGACAAGTTTGGTCATGCCCTTTCAGAACTTCCCTTGAAGTTCCAAGGGTGCCACACCTAATAGTTTATTTGTGATGCCAAGGGTGTCAAGTTGGTTGTGCCCTTCAAGAAATTCCCTTGAAGTTCCAAGGG
The DNA here is from genome assembly GCA_000404065.3 of Pinus taeda. Classification (NCBI taxonomy): domain Eukaryota; kingdom Viridiplantae; phylum Streptophyta; class Pinopsida; order Pinales; family Pinaceae; genus Pinus; species Pinus taeda. The sequence goes on from APFE031611648.1 coordinate 58,066, forward strand.
TGCCACACCACTTACCCTTCAAGCATTCAGTAATTACGAGGGGAAAGTATAGGTGCAATGACATAGACCACTATCATCTCTTATGTTGCTTGTTATAGTGAGACTAATGGTGTTGGGGATCAAGGAATCCACCTTGATGCGCACCCCCGATAACATCCACATGAGCGACCCAACTTTGGGACCTGCCCTCATGACATCGTGATCTTCACGGTGAAGGTGTTTCAACCCTTCCAGCCCAAATCACGGCGGGAGTACTAGTGGGTGAAATCAGGGACACTGTCCCACCCCTCCCATGTAGTTCCATCGACTTGTACAACCCCATCACCCATATGTGAGTCATACGGCCAAACAACTAATATGTGCCTGCAACCACTAACATCTCATCAGAATATAGATAAACATATATAGCAAGTTTCAAAATTGACTTTGAATTTCAAAGATAAAATAATATAATTTTTTTCATCAAACCAATTGTCGTCAACTCATCATATGCAAGTGCCTCTGGTGGTTTCTTGCCATACTCAATAATCATCAGTAACAAGGTTTCTCACTGTTAGTCATTGTCATAATAACATCCTTAACAACACCTAGTCATTCACATCATTGTTCATTGTCAGCCCGAACTAATGAAAGTAGGTGTAGTTCCCACTCTAGCTTCCTAACTCTAATATGACATTATCTTACATACTTTAGTCTACGAGTAACTCAGGCTGAGGATCCAGAAACGTGACTCTATTATCAGTCAATGTGATGGTTATGTATGTTCTCTATTAATATTATGATTACGATATAATTAATGGTTATGTGTACTCTCTATTGATATCATGATGATGATAGTAGTAAAGGATAGACATGTTTCTATTGATGTTATAATGATGATAGCTTTGATCTATATTGTATGGTTCCATTAAGGTCATGATGATGCTAGCCATGATGGAGGTATCCCCTATGTTAGCTACTTACATTAGTTCTGGTTCACAATGAACAGTGATGTGAATGACCAGGTGATGGTAATTAATGCTATTATGACAATGACTAACACTGAAAAAACCTGGTTACTGATTATTATTGAGTATGGCAGGAAAACCACCAGAGGCACTCGCACATGACGAGTTGACGACACCTGGTTTGATGAAAATTTATATTATTTTATCTTTTAAATTCTAATCGATTTTGAAACCTACTATATATGGTTATCTATATTCTGATGATATGTTAATGGTTGCAGGCACAGATGAGTTTCTTGGCCGAATGACTCACATATGGGTGATGGGGTTGTACAAGTGGATGGAACTACATGG
>APFE031611650.1:0-21600 GCA_000404065.3 Pinus taeda
GGCTTGATTTTCCCCATGCCAATGAGTTTATCTTGGTCAAAAATAAGGGACTCCATAAATTCTTGGAGAGAAGGCATAATATAGGATTTACCTGTTGCGAGCCTTACTGAATGAAATGTAGACACAAAGACAGAGTATTCTGGTCCGAGCTTTGACATAATAGAGAGAATTTGGTGACTCTCCTCCTTGGATTTGTCAATTCCACAACCCTTGAGTACAATAGATCATTATAGTTGGTGAAGAAGTCTTGAATTCTATCATAGTTTTGTGGATCCAATGATAGCAGCTCCACTTTGAGCATATGTCCTTTCATCTCATCTTGTTTCCCATAGAGATCTTCAACCTTTTTCCAAATCTCATTGGGAGTATTGCAAGCAGATAGATGAAACTGCAACTCTGAAGAGATGCACATGCATATGGATCCGTGGGCCTCATCCATACGGTTGAGGTACTTGGATTTCTCTATGGCTGAAGTGGGTTCCACTTCTGTAGCCATGGTAATCCTGTACAACCCTTTTTGACGAAGATATCGAGCCATTTGGTCCTTCCATTCGTGATAGTTGTACGGTGTTAGGATCGATGCTTTGGGAAACTCCATTTTTCTGTCAATCTTCGATCTCCGAGCTGTAATACCTACAAAATAAAGTATTGGTGCGCCTTTTATCTAGCAACCTGTGGGCTCTGATACCATGTAAATGTGTTAGAAAACCTGCACAGATGAATCTAGCTAGTAAAGATTGAACACACAGCTTTGCAGAGCAAAAACATTAAAAGAAAATCGAAAGAAGAAAAGAATGATTCATTAGAAAATATGTTACAATGCTCATGATATAGCATTACTGGGTGAAGATCCCAAGGTAATGAACTATAGTGGTGATCAATCAGAAGACTCAACACCTACAACAAGTTCCGGAGATAACTAGTTAGTTGCGGAGTTAAAGAAGGAGCAAATCAAGGAGCAAATCATGCAAAATGAATCTTGCATGCAATCCCATGCTCTAACTAAGAGTCCGCATGTAGATGTGTAGTAGTTGCATGCTCTAACTAAGAGTCCGCATGCAGTTGCATGCTCTAAATAAGAGTCCGCATGTAGTTGCATGCTCTAACTGAGAGTCTGCATGCAGTTGCATGTAGCTGTAGTAGTTCCAACAAATTCTACTGTGCATAACCTGGAGAGAATATCGCGACATGGACAGAGGCGACTCCAATAGTTGCTTCTATTTGCTGGAAAATGGAGGATCCAGCCCTCATTTCTGGGTCGTCCAAAAATACTTGTAATCGATGGCAAGTGAGGCGATGATAGAGATCTCTGGCAAAAGTGGCCTTAACATTAGGTCCGCGATGGTTGAGAAAAACGTCATAGCGGGGATAGGGAGCCGAAGCAGGAGAGGCCATGGAGGAAGAAGATGCCATTAGAAGTGGTATTTGATATTGGATAGATAGAAATCAGAGCGAGATGAAGTGAATGCAATGAAACAGAAAGCCAAACGCAGAGAGTTGTCTTCTCAGCTTTCCTTCCTTCAAAAGAAAAGCCGTCCTACTTTTTGTGATGCCAAAGTTGCACGCGCTCCAATTATTTCATATCGTAGGGGAAATTCGTGCGAATTTCGTCCATAACTTTTACACAGATGCCAAAGTGCACGCGTTCCAATTTTTTCTTGTGGTATAGGAAATTTGTGAGACTTTCGTCCATGTGGACCATACATTTCATTTCATTTTCGGTGACTGAGATGTGTGAGGAAGGCGGTAGACAAAGGAAATAGCGCATGTCGTAAAGCCCTTCACTATCGCAATTCCCCCCTCCCCGGTCTGGTCTTGATCCTTGCCAACGGAGGTTTGCATTTACTCGCAAAACCAGGGGATTATTAAACTCTTTAGCTTTTGTAGTGCAAAATAATCTTCATGTACAAGCACGTATATAGCATCCATCATCTCAAATACATGAATTAATTTCTAATTTAGATATCATTTTGGGATTCAACTGCGTTAAGTAAGTCATTCACGTATGACCATTTCCATGAGAGGTAGTCGTAACTGACTAATTTCTCATGATTTTTGAATAGTTCACTTAGCACTCATTGCATCGGGTGATGCTCACAGGGGTGAAGAAGTGGGATTGAAACTAGTGAAAACTGTTGGGCCATATTATTTCAAAGGAGGGAGTAGTAATTGATCCCAAACGAGTATTTGCCATTGAAACATTAACCTTACCTAGAAACAAGAAGGAGATTCAAGCTTTTCTAGGCAAGATTAATTTTCTAAGGAGGTTTATTCCAAATTATGCAGAGACTGTAAAAGATATAACTGACATGCTTCGAAAGGACCATGAAATAAAATGGACTCCCTCTTCTAGGCATGCATTTGAACAAATAAAAAGGGCTATCTATGAAGCTCCCACCTTAGCCAACCTTGATTATACTAATCCATTTAGTATTTTCTCTTTTTCCTCTGAAACAACCCTTGTTGTCATTCTATTACAGAAAAATGAAGATTCCCATGACCAACCCATACCCTTTTTCAGCAACGTTATGAGAGACGCTGAGCTCAAGTATGACATCATTGAGAAGCAAGCCTATGCCCTCATACAGGCCCTGAAGTCATTGAGGATGTATTTTTTACATTCACCTATTACTGCTTATGTTCCTAATAGTGTTGTGAAAATTGTCCTAACCCAACCAGAAACTGATGGGAAAAGAGGTATATGGATCACTCAAATTCTGGAGTTTGATCTAACTATTAAGACTACCAAGCTAGTAAAAGGTCAAGGATTAGCCAAGCTTCTAGCTGAATCCAACTGCAAAGTACTTGGAATCAATTCTGTTTTAGAAATACAAGGGAAGAATATATAAGAACCTTCTACCCTTGCAGAAGGGGAGATCCACAAGAACCTTCCCTTCATCCTAAAGGGGAGAATCCATAAGAAGCTCTACCTTCAGAGCAGATCAGTCCTATACACATTGATGAAAAATTCTTGTTGTCAAATTAGTATCAAGATATTGTAAATTTCTTGATTCATTTTGAGTGTCCAACATCATTCTCCAAAACCCAGTGTAAAACCCTTAAGTTAAAATCAGTCAATTACTGCATTATAAATGAAAATTTATACTGGAAAGATCCACTGAATATTTTGTTATTATGTTTAACAAAATCATAAACTGAAGGAATCATTGATCAATTTCATACAGGATTTTGTGGGGGACATTATGCTTGGAGAGCAACAACATACAAGATTCTGAGAGGAGGATTTTATTGGTCCACATTGTTCTTACAAGTAGGGGCAAAGGTCAGAGGTTGTGTTCTTGTCAAATGTTTGCTGGTAAAAAAAATTAACATCTCTTTCACTCGTTCCATTAATAGTTTCAACATATTTTTCTCAATGGGGATTAGATTTTGTTGGAGAGATTCACCCCAATTTAAGTAATCAGCATAGATGGATCCTCACTGCAACAGACTACTTTACTAAATGGGTGGAAGAAATTCCAGTCGGAAATGATACTGATGCAGTAGTAATTAAGTTTATTGAGGAAAATATCTTATCTAGATTTGGTTGCCCAACTCAAATTGTTACTGATAATGCAACATCTTTTTTTAGTGTTAAAATGATTGACTTTTGCCATGAATATCAGATTTTGTTACATCATTCAACTCCATACTACCCTCAAGGTAATGGCCTTACAGAGTCATCAAATAAAAGTCTGGTAAAGGTAATAAAAAAGACTCTAGCTAATCATAAGAAGAGTTGGGATTCACATTTGATTTATGCAGTACGGGCAAACAAAATTACTCCAAAGAGATCAACTGGAAAATCTCCATTTCAATTAGTCTATGGGAAAGATGCAATCTTCCCTACCAATTTGGCCTTCCCTTTTTTAAAATTCCTGCAGGATTCAATAGATGAACCTAATGATTTTTCAAGAAGGATAAATTAGATTATTGAACTTAATGAAAATAGAGATGAAGTTCAATACAAATTGATGAAATATCAGAATAAGATGAAGACCCCGTTTGACAGAAGATCCAGGGAAAGGGACTTTAAGGAAGGTGATCTAGTTCTAAGATGGGATGTCAGGAGAGAAGAGAAAGGAAAGCATGGCAAATTTGATAATCTATGGTTTGGGCCTTTAGCAATTGATGAAGTGAAGGGTAACAACACTTTTGTGCTGCAGAATCTTAAGGGGTTATATTCCACTTATCATGTAAATGGAAGCTTTCTCAAACATTACATTCAGTACTAAGAAGTTGAAATAGTTTTCATTGTAAATACTCCAATTTTCTTTTACCTTTCAAGATGTCATTGTGATTTTTCTTACAGCAAGGACTCCATAGCCCGAGGAGAAGGCACATGGATCTGCCGGTTCTCTGCATTCTACAGGAGAAAGCAGTCCCCAGTTGGAGCCAATGTTGTAGCATTTTTTGGTTTGATAAGATAGAATAATTGAAAAAATGTTAAGATAGGATATGGACATAATAATAGTGAATAGAATGTTTTTGAAAAAATATCTTGATGATGATGTCCATATTAAAGAAAATGTTATGTTATATGTCCTAACAAATCAAGATAAAAAGAAAACGTTAGAAAGAAAAGAAAACAAATAAACTTTGAAATTGAGCAAGTCTAAATGCCACTACTATTTTTTCTGCAAAACAATGGTTGTGTGCAGCTTGTCATAAATTCCACAACCCATGACAGTCAAATTGATTAATCTTGACTGCTTCATGCTTTAAATTTGATGTTATAGTTAGAGAATAAAGATTTGTCCAAACAGTTTAATCTTGGCAGATCAATAGTTAGGTAGAGAATAATAAGGTGCTTATCAGTTTAATCTGAGCCCTTGGAGGTTATAAGGTTAGAATTAGATAGTTTGTTTTTGTAAAATAAAAAGAAAGGAAAAGGGTTTGCTAGCTTAAATTCACCCATTAAGTGAAGAAAAAATGATAGGATAAGCAAAGGGTAAGTAGAGAAAGGTTGCAGAAGTATGATGAATTTTTGGACAAAATGTACATTTATCATGTTTTATCATATGTTTCTATGTCCATGAGTTAATTACACAAAGTAAATGAAGGTCTACAAGATTAATTAATTAACTTCCCTCATCCCCATTCATCCCTATGTTTACTAATTTCCTCTTTCACCTTCATACAGTTCATATTCATCCATTTTCCATAAAAAACCCTTTTTCCTAAGGTTAAAATCCTTTTGCCTAGGGAAAGTGAAAAACCCATGCTAAATCCTCTTTTACCCAAAAACCCACAAAAGTTATTTAGCATAAGTTTTGATGCATATACGTGAAGGCAAATAACTTAATAAAAAGCTTTATACCTAGTGTATTTCCCATTTCCGCTCATATTTCATATTAACTTTAACTTATAGTATTAAATCCCTAAAAGTTCCCCTTTCCCGTATATATTAACTCTTTTTATTTAAATATCTCGAAACTTTTAGTTTTATAATAAAACTATATATTTAATAAAACATCACATCAGCGGATCACAAGCTTTTTAACGTGAATGCACTTTCCTCCGATTGCGATATGCGATGCACGATGGACCCTGACCTGACGCTATATAATTCATATTTCATGCTATATCGCATTTGCTTCCATCGCAAGTCCCAGCTAATAGCATTACCCTCTGCCATTGCGATCTCTGATTGCGATGGGAACCCGGACCCGATCACATATCGTACATGATTTATTCCTACGTTGCGTCCGACCCTTATCGCATTCCTTTGCGATAGGCCTTTCCTTTGCTAAACTGTGATTGTGATATGCGATTAGCCTGGACCCGATATTATTATCCGCCTGAATTCATAGTTTTTCAAGTCTGCCAAACCTTGTTTTGCAAATATTTTCTTTGTTAAACTATTTTTATGTTTTTAACGAAGAGTCTGCCTAAACCTCCATTTTACCCGCTAATATCAATTTTTGACTCATAATTAAGTCCATACCGCCATATTTAATCGTTGGGCCCCTCTATACTGCTCTTTCTCTCCATCACTATCCGATCTAAGGCATTCAAATCCAACGGCCCTCAGAAATTCCGGGTTGACTCTTTGTACGAGCATTACCTACCTGAAAAGCGGTATTCCATCGTCCTCCCTTGCTACGTGTCAGACTTTAAACCATATTGGGTGACCCTTCCCAAAACCACCCGCGCTTTATAAGCGGTGCGATGAAAATCAAAACTGCCTCTTGCATAACGACAAAATAGCCACTGTTCATTTTGTGCCATAATTCAAAAAGAAGACTGTTTTTCTGTTTAAATGCCTAAATCACTATTTTTTCTTTGTTTCACTTATTTTCACAGTAAACCTCCCATAATCCTCTGTGACCAAAAAGCCATTGTTTTACCTTCCGATACATTCTGTAATCCTTCCAATATCCTCTCAAGCTTAATAAAGCCATTGATGTCCTCCTCTGTCACCTCTGTTTTTCTTAACAATTTTTGTGTTTTGCAGGTAAAAACCCTTATTCCAAGCTTACAAAGAAAAAGCATGCATACAATTTTGAAGATAAATACAAAGGGATTTACTGTTGAAAAACACAGTAAAAACCTGAAATGCACAGTAAAGGTTACTCAGCAGGGTCAAAGGATATTTACAGAGTTAAAAGAGTATCAGATGAAAGGTCAAATGAAGAAATTCACCAACATAAAGGATACAAACAATCTAGCAGCTTAAAGGGCAAAATATCAAACAACAAAGCTAGCACAACCTGAATAAAAGGGACAGTAAGAAGCAGTTCAATAGTTGCCCCTATCTTCTTGCATGAAGATCTTTCCTTTCCTAGAATAAATCTTAATCAGTTTTAGGATATTTTTTAGTTTCATAATTGTATAAATAACTCTCCTCTCGAGTTGTTATAGGTTCGAAGTTTAATATTCGTTGTTCATTGCTTGATAATTATTGACTGTTAATTCTACTTTGAACTTGGAAGCCACCTTTGAAGAAAGCTTTTCTAGACACTTGATGCACTCAGTCTTTCTGGAACCTTAATACAAAGCAAAGGATTCTGAATTTGGTTTTACATAGTTTGTGTTATCCTGTAAGTTTTTCTAGTTATCAATCATTATGTTTTTCTTCATATGCTTATGACTTATAGAGATATCTAGGTAGGAAGAATTGTGTCTCAATTTATTCCTATAAGCTCTTGAAGTGATCATCTATTAAGAGAATGGATTGATGAACTGTCTATTTAGCTATTCCCCTCTAATCAATAAATCATCAACATCTTGTGTAACCTTTAGTATATTGCCTTGAACCTTTGAAACATAGTTTAGAAGGTTTTCCTACCTCTGATTGTTCTGTTTTATAGTCTGGAAACTGTGATAATCATATTATTTTCTGTCTTCTTGTCACCACTATTTTGATTTATATCACTGTGTAAAGCTTTATAGTAGCCCTTTGCTGAGATATTAATATAACCCAAAAGATTAATTACTTCAATTATACATCTGTCTTCATTCATTGGTCTTCCAAAACTAAAACCAAAAACCCCAAAACAATTATTTTTGATACTCTGGCATTGGTAGCTGACCTACTACTATCTCAGAGGTACAACACAAACCAAAATATTTCATGCAAAAATTCAGAACCCCTTCTTCATAACAATGAAGGGGATTTATAGCTTGTAATAAAAATACAAATATAAAAAAGTGACATAAAATACTAGAGTGGTTTTAACAAACCACACTTTTTGTTTGTTTGTTTGTTTGTTTTGTTTTGTTTTGTTTTGTTTTGTTTTGGTTTTTTGTTTTTGTTTTTTGTTTTTGTTTTTGTTTTTGTTTTTGTTTGTCTGTTTGTTTTTTTGTTTTTGTTTGTTTTTTTGTTTTGTTTTGTTTGTTTGTTTGTTTGTTTTGTTTTATTTGTTTTGTTTTTTGTTTTGTTTTGTTTTGTTTTTGTTTTGTTTTGGCAAGAAAATATTGTAATTTCCATTAATTTGTTGAAAATTACATGCTGTAAATGCCATAGGCATATGGAAATACTATGACCGTATTCAGCTGTTTGAAGTTATGAACTGTAAGTTATACAAAAAAGACCTTGTTGGGTGTGCTAGTGTTTGCTATACATATATAAATAATTACATGTTAAAAAATTCACCATTGGTGATCGCTGTTCTATTGCCAAAATATGATAATTACATAATCGAAAAACTATGAAAAAGGATAAATAAAGACTGCTGATATTAGGGTCTGTCTGCTCTTCGAAGTTCCTAATCCATATATGGTCTGTGGAAGAACTGGTAGGTCTGGTTAGGTGTGTACTCTGTGATCATCCATTCTCCTCATGGACTATGCGTTGCCTCTTTCGATAGCTTGTCTACACCTTCATTACGCTCCATGTAAATGTGAGCGCATGAAATGCCATCAAGATGTGTTTTGAGTAAAACAATATCATCCAAAATAGTTCTGAGAGTATATGCATGGCAAGTTGTTGTGTTGTTGAACCAATTTATGACTACTTTGGAATCTCCAAAAAATTGTATGTGTTTGCACTGTTTGAGGATGGTAAAATGTAAAAGATGTCAGAGAGTAATCAGCTCTGCATAATTATTTGTACCCTCGCCCAACCCCAGGTAAATGTGAAAGTAATGAGTGTCTGATAGATGAAGTATAATGCCTCCTCCACATCCCTGTACTTGTGCAGCCCCATCAAAGTATGCCCAAGGGTGGGCTTTGTCAATCTGTTCCTATGTGATGTTCCGAGTTCTAAAGACTTGTTCCTCAACCGGGAGATCCCCATAGCTCGAATATATTTTTGGAGGAACCAAGGACCAGATTATATTCCGGCCCCTAAAAATGATGTTATGTGGCACATCCATATGTGCCAATTGACCAGAAGCGACAGATTCCTAGATCTCGGCTCAGTTGCAGCTTCCCACCATCTATCCCAGGCATTTGGGATATCGACCCCACTCCATGAATGCTTGATATTTAGAGTGTGCAGGACTTGAGACCAGAGTAGTTGGGAGGTGGGGCAAGTGAGGAATAAATGATGATTTGGTTCCTCCTTGGCATGGCATAAAATACACCAAGTCGGACCTGGGAAAGCTTATTTTCTGAGGTTTGCTCCTGTAGGTGTTTTATCCATTATGATGTTCCACATCAGTAATTTTGTGTGTGGAGGGGCTTTTAACTTCCAAAGATGGCTCGACCAGCTCATCAGTCTGTCCGACTTGTGCTCAGCGTGTATGATATCATACCCTTGCTTGGAGGAGTAGTGCCCATTCTTAGTAAATCCATAGATCAATTCATCCTCCTCTTTTTTTAGGCGCACATGGGATTCTGATAAAGTCTGCAGAAAAAATATCCACTGTCTTTTCCATTGATCCGGGATATTCCAAGCCTCGCTTGTGTGCCAAGCTTGCTCGAAGATGGTAGAGTTACGAGGGTCTCCAAGATGTGATATGAATAGGACACCAATGTGGTTGAGAAGTGTGATTAGTTCCTGTGGGAGTTGGTAGGCATTCTCACTGCCAATCCATGGGTCAATCCTGATTCAGACTGACTCCCCATTGCGAATCCTCCAGATAAGGCCCCTTTTAATGATGGGAAGGGTGTTGATTACTACCCTCCAGAAAACTGAACTACCTTTCTTGTTCCATGTAGGTCACCTTACCCAATCTAGTATAGTACTAGGCCAAATGTATTTGTGGATGACCACCTACGACCAAAGACTCTTATGCTTCAAGAGGAGCCAACCTAGTCTAGCAGCCAGAGCATGTGCGAAAGCCTGGAGGTGGTTTAGACCCCAACTGCCCCATTTTTTAGGGATTGCAATCCGGCTCCATTTGACCCATGCAAAAGGCTTTCCTTCTTTTGTCCCTTCCATAGGAAATGACTACATACTCATTGGATCCTATGCAGAATCCCCAAGAGGATCCAAGCCAAGGACGTCCAAAAGACTGGGGTTGCTTCTAGTACTTCTTTTATGAGTACCAGTCTTCTAACTCTGGAGAGTAGGCAATGACTCCAGATATTTAATCTTTTTTCCACCTTTGAGACAAACCAAGTCCAATATGCTATCTTGTAGCTATTTTCTTTAATCTTGAATCCCAAATACTTCAGACCATCCTGTAGAGCCAAAATTTGGTAGGGGAACTTTTGAAGGTCTAGTTGAGTTTCTTATTGAGTACAAATCAGAGAAGGATATAGTGGATTTTTCTCTTTTTTATTTCCATTCCTGTAGCAGCACTGAAAAGTTTTAATATCTCCGTGAGAGTGATGATGTCTTGAATACCCCCATTAAGAAAAATGAGTATATCATCAACAAAAAGTAGATGAGCTAAAAGGCATTGGTTAGTAATATTGAGGCCCCGGATTCTCCCAGCTCACTTCTCAGTAGAAATTAGTATGCTTAGGCCTATTTTAACCAACCACACTTAAAATAAAGTAAAAGACAATAATACATTTTAGTTGTAACAACTTGACTATGATTGAGATGAAGGTTCCTTTCCCATACATTGTCAAAGTTCACATATATCTGTCATTGGCTTTAATTTAGGTGGATGATGAGGTTCTATGTGAATCTGTGTAGTGAATAGTGCACCATTGACTGCTAGAAGGATATGAGTGGTAGTGTTGGAGAGACACCTCAACATTAGCCACTGACTATGCAGTTTCACTAGGAAATTCGAATGGCATTCCAAGTCAACCTTTGACATATTCTTGATTTTCTCATCCTTCTTCTTTGATGATTCATGCCATGCTTTAGTCAACAATTTCACATCGGGCAAAGTGTCCTCAGGGCAGTTTGAAATCATGTTAGCGTGTAATAAACTGTCACTAATTGATTAAGTGAGATTGTTGGAAATATCTTCGACACTGAAGATTTCCATTTCTGCATGTTTGAGTTTTATTTCCCATGCTTGGAAAAAAATCTCCTTTTGTGACTCTTCAATCTTAGGGAGTTCATTTGACCTTCCCTCAGTACTATCCTTCCAATCAATATAATCATAAATATTCTCCTCGATATCCCTACAATATGTCCTTAGATCAAACAATTGATTCACTAGTGAATTGCTAGATTGACACAAGTAATGGATAATGGCCAGTTTATGACATGAAGCAACTTGTTTTTGAGAAGGGAATTTCTTAGTTCTCCTCCTTTCTTCTTGAACTGAGATATCTCTGGATTGACTTTTAATTTTTCATTCTTTTGTTGAAGTTCCATGACTTGAATACCCCTACTTTTTAGATCAGATTCATGTTAAATATTTAGATTATCAAAGTTCATTTGCAGTTTTGCAAGTTGTTCTTTCCATTGTTGAGAAATTTCTTATTTTTCACTTTTAAAACCTTGTTCTAAGTGCCTGATCCTTTATATTTCTCTCTTAGGATTTGCTGCACTTCAGAGGCTTTATCAATAGTTTCACTGGCATATGCTCCTGCAAATTGCGAAATCCTTCCTAGATCTTGAGAAAGAGTAGCTTGAGCATATTTCCAGAGTACTTCAGAGGAAGCATTACTAGGGACTAAGGCCCAGGTTTGTTTAGTTATCTTCTTTTTTCTCTGTCTGTTGACCACCGCTTTATGTTTTGGACTGCAAAATGCAATAAGATGAGGAATTTCTTTAATCTTCAAAATAACCTCAGAGGTTGAAAATACTAGGATAACTTTAAAATCACCAATGTTCAAAGGTTTATCAGAAGCCTCAATAGTAAGTGAGGTATTCTTTATGACTTCAAGGGTTTGTGTGATCTTCATCTGGAATGGAGTCTTCAGATTTTTAGGGTTTGTTTCTTTAGTAAACTACTCCCAAATTTTATCCAGATTCTTATTTGTTAGAGTTTCCTCTGTCTATGAAGAAGAAGAAGCACCTACCTCTTTTGTATGAGCTACATTAGGGACCTATGAAGTACTAGCTGAAACTTTATCCTACTCTATATTTTGCTGATGAATTCTCAATAAATCCAAAGGTAAATGAGATGTCCTTTTCTCCCTGCACTGATTAAAATGAATCAATTCCTTGGGACTTAATTGTGTTGCTGCATGTTTTTAAACATATAAATAAATAAAAACTAATTCAAATAGGTCATAAAATCTGTCTAGCTCATTTGTGAATTGCCTGAGCTTAGCTTGTATAGTAATATTGCTAACTTTATCATTAGGGTTATACTGTCTATTGGGAATGGTTGGGAAATTTAAACACTGAAATTCTTCTATCTCAACGGTAGCATGCTTGAAATTCTCAAGAGCATATACACCACATTGAATAGGAAAGGTAGGCCACATTTTATTTTTATTATCTTTCATGACTTTTGAAAGGCCAATCCCTACAATTTGGTAGGCTATCTCTCAGGCTAGGAGTTTATCATGAACATAAAGGGGCAACACATGAGGTTTGCAAGATTGTCAAAGATCTAGATATAAGTAAAGGAATCTTCTCCAAACCATATTCCAATTGATAATAAACCATTTTTGGCTTGAGGTGAAAGTCTAGGAGTTCTCTAGTTAAAAACACTTTGGTGAATAGGTAGCATAACTCCATGGAAAATTTTATAGAGATGAGGGTGGTACTTGGATTCCCAAATTATGTAATGACAGATATGGATAGGCATAATGTCTTCTATGGTCAATTTCCATCCCATAGATGTAAAATCATAAGTGAAACATATAACATCCATAATATAGGTGCTCATGTAGAAAGGGGGACGATTGTTTTCAGAAAAAAGTACGATTTTTCCTATAATTGAGGATTTGGGTACTTAGAGTACCAGACAATATGGTTCTCCAATCCATAACATATCCATTAGAAGTAACATCAATTAAGGGTACTCATTGGTACGAGAATTTTTGGGTATTAGCATAACCAAACATTCTGCACATCATAGCAGTTATATAACAACATGGTTTGGTAATGGAAGCAATAACATACATACCTTGTCCTTGCGCTTGTGTTTGTTGGAATCCCTTATCCATCCTTTGATAACCTCCAATGCATCCTCATTCTCTTTAATGAATTTCTTTAAAACCTGTTTGCTGTATTTTTCTAGGGCGGTGGTAGTTGATACATCTTGCTGAAGCATTACTAGTAAATGAACCAATAGCAGTGTTCCTTTTAGTCATGAAATTTCTCTCTATGATGTTCAAATGGTCAATCACCCATTTCACCATGTCTGTATAGGGAAAAATGTTGGGTCGAGCTGTAATTCTGTGTAGGAACGAATTGGAGATGTTGTTATACGTAGTTTCAGAAACAGGGACAAAATCCTCTATTGTGATTGTTTTTCCTATCACCCTGGGTTCCTCATCTCCAAAGAGCTTGTAAATGGCTTCCCAAGAAGAACTTATAGCATCGGGGGTGCGTGTTTTATCTAAGAATAACACAAGGATTTTAGTAGCCTCAGGTGGAGGAGCGACTGATTGTTGTTGAGCAACAAGTTTTTTCCTGGGTTTAGTTTCTCTAGATATTTTTGCTGAGCTTTTCTTATCGGGACTAGCCTACAAAGAGAAACACAAGAATAAGTGGAAACTTTCTAACTAAAGAATTACTTAGAGTGAATAACCAATTTCATATGAATCTATGTCTTTTATGAGAAAAATATTATGATATCTTTTCACAATAATGAAACCATTAATAACTTCGAAATCATAAATTCATTGCATTTGGCCATTAAATGATAAAATGTGGATTCACATGGGATTTGGTACACGTCAGCATATCAGAGGATTTTATCACATAAATCTTATGATTTTATCGTTGAAACATGTGATATTCGCATCCTCTGATAGGCTTTTAGAGTGTAACGGCTAAAAGTATGGGCGAGAAGAGATATCAGAGGTCTGATATCGGCGGTTTGATATCGAGGGTGTGAAAGGATAACATTTGATTGGAAGTCCTGATATGAAAGTTCTTATATGAGTAGCGGGAGGTTATTGGATCTGAGTTTTGGGAATATCGTAAATCACTGATTGGAGTATCGAAGATGTGTGGACATCATAGTATCGGTAAATTTACTTATCAGAGGATGAAAGGGAAGGATATCGAAGATCCACGGATCGAGAAATCAAAGATCAATTATATGAGGTTCATATTGAAAACTCTGATATTTAGGAGCTCTGATAATGCTACTTGGCAATCTTATGGGGTCAAGCTTTTATTATTATATTCACAAAGAAGCGCTTTATCACTTTTCAGCTTAAAACATTCGAAAACTTCAATCAAGGAAAGTTTAATCACAACTTATCCTACAGGGACATGTTACAATGTTCCGGTAAAATTCTTCCGATAATATTTTTTAAACGAAATCTAATGGGTAGTTTATTTGCGAATATTTCTTGTAGGCCTAATCTCCTATATAAAGGTTGCAATAAGGGATATTTATCATTAGTCAAGTTTTTTGGAGAAATGAAACTAATATTGTTTTATTTTATTGAAATTTAAATGATTTTTTTCCTAAATTTGAAAGGGTCCCAATTATTTATTATTTCTACTATTAACCTTAATTGGGAGGTTGTTGAGTAGTACAACATAACCCTTTGCCATTGATGTCAAAGGGGGAGATAAATCAGGAGAAGAAAATTGAGGCATGGAGTCAGGGG
Source organism: Pinus taeda (assembly GCA_000404065.3). Lineage (NCBI taxonomy): Eukaryota > Viridiplantae > Streptophyta > Pinopsida > Pinales > Pinaceae > Pinus > Pinus taeda. The sequence continues at coordinate 14,542 of APFE031611650.1, forward strand.
GAGCAATGATAACAGGGGGAGCATTTGTTGCCATCAATGACAAAAGGGGAGATTGATGAATGGTGTTTTCATTGAAACAAACGTTGATTCTTGAATGTTCATAATATTTATCTAGATTGCATTAATTGAAGCTCCAAATGATTTAAAAACCCTAAAATTCCTTGAAGCTCCAAATAGGCCCACATTTATTTGATATTTAGAAGGACTGTTTTTAGCTTATGATGTGTTTTTAGCTTTATTTATTAGATATATCACTATCAGTGGTTCACCTCAATGAAACTTCTTTATATTCTTTACCCCCCGCAAAGTCTAAAAGACATGAAGTATTTATTTATTTCATAGCGGAATCGCAAAAGAAACAAGTCATAAAGTTAAAGGTCTGGACCTGAAATATATATATTACGCTTTATAAAGTTCGTTGGGTCCGCCGCACTTTAGAAATATGGACGTTGGGTTCTACTCATTGCGAATTGCGATGGTGGATTCAAAATATATATATATATATATATTATATATATATATATATATATATATATATATATATTATATATATATATATATATATATTTCGTTGTAAAGTCCTGGTGGGTCTGCTATATCGAAAAGCCCTTCATATACATTATGGTTATGCATTTTTATATGTATTTCGATTATAAAGGATTATAATAGAAATAAGTGATGATGGCCGGACCCAAAACATATATTCATTGTGTTTATAATTTTGGCAGGTCCACTGTATCAAAAAGCCCTTCATATACATGTATATGGGTTCCGCCGATTGCGATTTGCAATGACGGACCCAAAAAATTATATATTGCGTTTTATAATTTTGGCGGGTCTGTAAGGCATACGAAAAGGAAGATTTTAAGCTAAAAGGCAGAATTTTGGGTGGATGCAAAGTGGTAAGTGGTTTTTAGTGGATCTCACTCGATCCCACTTATCGTTCGACACATAGCAGCTGGGTGGAGAAAGAAAACCACCCATTTCGTCCGAGTATTCTACAGGCTTATGTCCCACCCAAAATCTTTGTAGATCGTCTGATCCACTAAGTGCAGATCTATGGTGGGGATCTATCGGGCAAGTTCTATATCAGTGGAAAATGTATGCCTTGATAGTTGTGCAGAGCCCGTGTGAAAAGCGGAAAAATCATGTTTTATGGCATATTTCTATTATAAAAGGTATATAATCTTAAAGGAACAAATATGAAGGATTTATGCATAAGTCCAACATTACCATAGTTATGCGGCTTAAGGGTTCATAAAGTTAAGTTTTGTGGTGATATATCATGCGAAAGGGCCGATTGCGATCTGTGATGGAAGTCAACGGAGCGCTAAACAAGTGGATTTGACAGATTTATAAAGAAATATTAACTCTTTTGAGTTCCGTATTAATCAAAGGTTTGCATTAATTTCGTTGTGTAAAGCGGAAAATCAGGGTTAGAGCCAAAGCTGAAGAGGAAGACAATCAAGTATATTTTCTTTGTATTTTGGCCAATCAAAATGCCCGATACATATGTAAGCCTAGGATTACACAAGCTAAACACATTTCATTATGGCTAAAGCAAATTAAACATCATTAGGGCATATACAAAGGAACTCGGTAGCGGATTAACAGAGCAAGCCAACAGTTATTGTCCTCTTCTAAATTCAGTTATGTTCCCGTTATTTCATGTTCTTTGAGGTGTGTTTTACCCTCTATAAACTTCTGTAATAGTTTTTACTTCATATAGTTAGAGAAGCAGTTAAATAATTTGGGCAATTTTAGAAATCAACAACTGTTCCACAATGTATAAAAAGATGAAGATTTACAAAGAAAGGGTTCGAATTTTGGAGAACCCAGAGACTAGGCCATTGTATTCTTGATATAATTGTTGATTAATGAAAGAATCATAAGCTTCCATGAATTGTTGGGTATAATTTTGTAACCCTCTCTGTTATGTGTCATCTTATGTTTTCTTCTTTCAAGTATAATAATGAAGCTGCAGGTGTTTATTTGCTTATGTAGATAAAGTTAAAACTTTTTAAAAGAGCACTCCTATACTTGAAGTTTTCACCTTCCTTTTTAAGTTATAGATAATAATTTTTGTGAAAGACTAGCATATTATCTTTAACTTCTCCAAGAGTCACATATAGTAGTTTCTGCGTTGAGCAGCATATTGTCTATGATTTATTTCTCATTTTCATAATTCTTCTAAGTCACAGATAGTTGTTTCTATGAAAGACCAACATATTATCTTTAACTTCCCCTTCAAGCTTTCTTCATTCATCATTTCTATCTAGCAACAAATGACATTCTGAGATGTTCTAGTCATACATGTATTAAGAGTAAAAATCCAAGTCTCCAAGTCCTTAATTTGAGAACACAACATATATCTAAGTGACAAACAAGTGACAGTAAATAGTATGTATTAATGTCTTAAGCACAATTTCTCTACAGCTAGGAAATTGGTTTCTTAAGGCACAACAAGGAAGAAGATCGATGAATTTGTCTCAGTGACTATCATCAATTGATGCTCTTTGTCATGTTGATTCCAATGTTATATGGCATGCTTAGTGGCTCTTCACGATTCGAAAAATAGTGCCTTCGGAAGATCTAACCCCATCCTGTAGTCAAAGTCCCCAAAGGGAGATGATGTGGTAATTTGTCATTGGTTGGAAAAATCATTGAAATTAAATTAAACATTTGTGGAAAAAATAATTCATTGAAGGGTATCTAAATTGAATTGAAATCAACATTAAAATTGACCTATGGTTAACAATAATTTGGCTCCAAATAAAATTTAAAATTCAAATTGTCCAAATTGGAGGAAGCATTTTGGCTCCAATGATTTGAATTCAAACTACCTCCAAATATTAATTTGGTTGAACCCAAACATGGTTCTTCAAAAAAACTATATAAGTGGCTTATCTCCCTCACCATTGAAGGGAAAAAAAATGCATATATTCAACAAGATTTGAAGTGATCTCACTCTAAAATTTCTCAGCCTTTGGAGGTTCACATGAAGATATTTGGATGAGGTTTTGGGAATTTTTGTTTATGATTGATCTAGCACATCTTTGAAACTTGCTCTTCATTCCAGAGCATAGAACTCAGTCATTGATTCCATTTAGCGCATGGACATGGGCTAGAAATCCGGGTGGATTTTATTAATGGGTCACAATAATGTTGTGGCCAAACCTTGAAGGACCCTTTGATGATTGCACTAGTTTCTGAGGGAATTAGGACAAGTTATTTTCTGAGGTTCAAAAGTAGGAATTTAATGGAATGAAGGTAATATCTTTTGCATGGGATTCATTAAGGGATTTGAAATTTTATTGCAAGTGAATACACATTATTGAAGGGATAAATGTCAGTAGTATACCAACCTAAATATGCATGTGGTTCTCCTTGATTTTGAGCATAATGGTTTCACTCACTTATATTTGCAATTCCTTAAGTATTAGTGAAGAATCAAGAGAGATGTCTCTCCCAAATTAATTGAGGTAGAAGCAATAATTACAACCTTTTTATGTTTACATCCATTCATGTTTCTTGTAGTATTTCAATCTTTGTTAGGGTAGACTTATGTGTAATAAATTGAGTAGTCCAATCCACATAGTCAAAGACAACATGCTAAATAAGTGTGAATGTTGTGGTGAACAAAACAAGAAACCCTATTTTTGAAAATCTTTGGTTCGCGAGAACTTCAAGTACAAATTCTAATGCAGTATTATATCTCTTGTCTTTATTCAATCTGGGTTAATTTTTGTCAAGAAACTCGTAGAGGGCATGGCCTTTTCAAAGCATCTTTAACAATATTTTTACTTACAGTCATAAGAGAAGTTTGAACCTATAACAGGTATGCTCAACTCCTACAATTATCCTTTGCATTATACTGCTATAGTGAGAAGTCTTGAAGCAATTATTGAAGGTGACATTTGAACCCTATATTGTCACATTTTTGTTGAAGCCATTTGTGATTTGTGCTAAATCTTATCTGGGAAAGGCTTGTTCTCCATTTTGTACCTTGATTTTAAGCAATATTTGATGTAAGTTCAAATATTTGAGGAGCTATGGTTGAATTGCTTACAATGGTTTTTTGTGCAAGAGCCAGTGTAATTTCTTAGCTAAGTGCATACTACTATGTAATAATCAAAAGGAACCTATGTATGGAGAGAAGTAATTACACAAGTGGGTTGATAATAAAGTGGACATACATAAAGTTACTAGGAATCAATGAAATAGGTAGATGTTGAACATATAATTAGTAATGTCAATTGGTGTCTTCAAGAAATCTATGCAGTGCAAGTGTGATTTAAAGGTTGTGTGTTGGTAGAAAAAGGCCACGATTCTTACAAGTGTGTCATCATTTATATCCACCAATTTAAGTTGAATACATTGGATTCATATTTTGGGTATATTTATTTGTAAAGGGATGATATATTGGGCATATAACATATTGCAACTATAAGTATAGTGGGCCCTGGTGGTAAGATCAAAATCCTCATTTCATTGTTTAAAAAAAAGGTTATTTTGTCTCCTAATTAAAAAATGTGAGTGGTATAACAAGTAAGCATCAAATTGTAGAATGTTTAAATCAATACATATTTCAATATAATATTTTTGAGACATCTAAGTTATTATTAACCCAAATTGAAAACTAGAAGCAACTAGGAAATTGTGGTTCAAAGATATATGCAATTGGATATGGTTTTTGACCAAAATCATGTGTGTATGCTTGGAGATCCATGTGATATCTAGGTTTTATATTGTAGTGAACTTATATTCATATACATGATATTGGACGATGTGAGCAGAGGATATGTGCCAGGGCTTACAATGTTAATCTGTTTTGAGCAGGGATGCAAATATCTGTTGGGCATAGATTTTATGCATAGGTTGACATATGTAGGGATTTCTAAGAGGACAAAGTACACATATTGGTGACATACTACAGAGGTTTATTATGTATTTACTAATACGTTGAGTAGTGTCATTGGTTGAGTGGAAAATTGATGAATGCTAAGATTTTTGTTGAACCGAGATGACATGTTTATGTAATTTGTGCATAAATTATATTCCAACCAAAATCATATTTGATTATGGATTGACAATACATTGTTACAGAGATGTTGAGCATTGAATTTGATGTAGAAGCATATTTGACTGTTGAAATTGCAGCAATAAAATCTCAATTTGAATCTGCCTTGGTCAAACAAGAGAAAATTTGAATTTCTATTTTAGAAGAAACATTGGAGGTAGTTAACTGAGGTGACATGGAACTTGTCACTCACTTGACTTAGCCAATTCGAGTTGGGGAAGCTTGAGTTCATTTCAATGTGTTTGATTTATAATTTGTAGCAATCTGTTTCAGTTAATTTGAGTTATTGTCAGTTAAACTAGTTCTAACTGTTAGAAGAACTAGTGGAGGTCAAGTTGTGGAAGTAGAACTTCAACCACACTCAGTGATCAACTAGTTAACTAAACAATCAACCCAAAATAATTGTTACATACAATAGTTCCCTAGTTGAGATTGAGATTCCAAGGCATTTTACTATAAGTTGTATCATATTCCAATGTGTATAGGTGGTGCATGTAGTCGGAGGAAGGACCTAAGGAATTACACAATTCAATAGTGGGAAATTCCTAAATAGTAGGGGCCAATTTCCTAGAGGAACAACGCAAGGAAATAGGATCTTGGAGGGCTTGAAAATTGGCTAAGTGTTGGACAGAGGTAGTAATTCCAATAGAGGGATAGACTATATGCTTGTAGGGTGTGCTCAAGCTTGAGAAAGCATATGTATTTCATCTCTATTATCTGATTAATGCAATATAGATAGTAAGGGGTTTTGAGTAGTTTATTTCCCCTAGATAATTCTTTGTGCATGTGTGATGTTTACTTTTACATGTATATGATTTTTGTTCTACATGGTGAATTAACTTCCACAAATTAGTAGAGTAGCTTCGAGTCTTGTGATTTAGTAGATTTCATGAGCAGTTTCAAATCTACACATCAATTTATACATGGTTTAAGAGTTGGAATCACTGTAAAGCATAGATTTCGAAGTTGTCATTACAGGAGATTCAAATTTGAAGATCAATGTTGTAGGTTTTCTTCAAGACTGAGAAGATGGATTTCAATGGATTCAAGCTAGAGTATGCCTTGAAAGGCACCTCAAACTTTGTTGCATGGAAGGACCGCATAGAGGCAGTATTGGATGAAAATTGGCTACCAGAATACATTAAGACAGATGTAGAAAAACCCCAATCATATGATGCTCATAATATTTCTCAGTGGAAGAAATATGTGGCCAAGGCGATCAAAATCATATTGGAGGGAGTACATGATCATATTGTCTTGAATCTCCATGGAAAAGAGACTTTGTTCGCAATGTGGAAAGCACTAACAAAATTGTTTGAGAATAGCAGTGACCATAGGAAATTGGCCACTCAAGGACAAGCTTCGAAGTATCAAGATACAAAAGAATGACATAATTTAGTAATATATGAGCAAGTTTACACAGTCTCGTGATGAACTTGGTGGGGTTGATGTTAATTTCCCTGGAGACTACTTGGTATCTCTAGCCCTTTTGGGCCTTCCCAAGAGTTTGCATAGCTATCAAGATTCGGTAAATGGTATGGATAAAATACCAAGTTGGGAGCACTTATGGTCCGACCTAGTACAGGAGGAAATAAGGCAGAATACTAGAGACGAGAATTCATCCAAGGGAGAGGATGAGGATAATTGTGCCTTGGATGGTGTTATGTCAAAATCAAGCACTGGAAGGCTGCAGACCAGGCTAACTTCAAGTAACTATTTCAAACCAGACTTTGGCTAAAGCTTAGCCTCTTTAGCCTGAGAGGGCTCTCTCAAAGGTTATTAATGTTGACCTATGACAAGATGGCTAACTCTTGTATGATACAATGAACAAGTATGCTGGCTGGAAAAAATATTAAATTGATTCCCATTGGGCTTATGGAGTCACTCATACCTCAGTAAACAACAACACTATCTTTTCATAGAAATCAGGGCACTTAACATCTAAATGTTCAAACATAACTCACATGAAACCACAGTTT